>JBBBDQ010001330.1:3322500-3332500 GCA_037127315.1 Ascarosepion bandense | reverse complement strand
TAAACACACACACACACGTATATATATTAGTTTATCTTTAATTTATTTTAATGCATCTATTGGCACTTTTTCTTTTCCGTCTGCCAAACTAAGAGTTTTTTCTTTTCCTTTTCCTTTCTTTCTTTCTTTCTTTCTTTCTTTCTTTCTTTCTTTTTCGCTACTCTTACTTCCGTTTTTACACACACACACACACACACACCCAAAACACACATAAACGAATAATTTAATTTTGTCATAATATCTTGGTTTCGCTGAAGATACGAGGGCTAGATCAACTCGTTGAAATGGCCATTTGTTGTTTGAATGTTTTATATGTAATTAATATTGGTTCTGTAAATAAGTAAATTTATTTACATTGAAACCTCTGGCTGGATCAGTTTTAATATTTAATTTCTAATATTTAATATTAATAGAATCCGTTTGGGATTTACCTTCAACCCGCTTCTTTTCATATATATATATATATATATATATATATATATATATACTATGAGTCGTAAACGTCATCAAAAGATCTGAAAATTTAGTAACTTTTTATTAGTATTTTATAAATTTGGAAATAAAGCCCGTAAAAATTCACGAAAAAAAAAAACACAAAAAAAACAACAACAAACAAACATGCAGTGAATTCTTTCTGCAGAAACCAAAGATTAATAATTCAAATTCAGCCAGAATTCGTCGCCATTACGAAGTAAAACATTCATCAAGTTATAGTAGATGTTCAGTAAGATATACTTCCATGAAATGGCCTGCCACTTCCTGTAACGAACGAAGGAGTATTTGAGCGAGTAAGGAAGAAATGGCGGCCGCAGTATGGACAGTATAAAATACGCAGATGATGCCGTGCTGATAGCAGATACGGAAAGGAAAGTACAGGACTTCCTACTGAAAGTAGTTAAAGAAAGCAGAAAGAAAGTACTGCATATTGTTACGAGGGTGCATTTCTGTATAAATAATAATAATAAAGTCGACAAAAAAGTTAAAAGTTATTGTAAGGGGTTCTATTGAGTCCTACTTGTTAATACAAAAGAGTTTTTATTCGTGAAGTAGTTGTTAAATAGAGAAATTAGAAATAGAACATTTGGAAAATTCTTGAGCATTCCAGTATATTCGAGAAAGATCTAGATGATTCGAGATGATTCGAGAAATATACTAATTAGGTGCTAGCCCTTAAAAAAATAAGTTTTGGGAAGAGAGTTGCCAGTTGTAAAAAAGAATTGCTACCATTATCAACTCCGGCTTTTTGATTTGCGGATTATTATATCCAGCCGAAAGAATCTCTATGAAAAGTTGCCGACCAACAAAAACCCAAATGAGAATCTCATGGAAATAAATCGGTAAATAGCATTTTTGAATATTTTCATTGACCAAATTCAAAGTTAATCTTTATATATTTGAGAATTTCTAGTATAGCACTTCGCTAGCCCTAACCTGGTAAAGATACGTGACTCCATACCTTCCCTTCTCCCCTCGTAACACTTGCCAGTGGTAAACTGTTGCAGTTTTGTTAGGGCGCCGCTCCTATTTGACTACAAATGGACTGTTCCCATTGCTATATATAGCAATGGTGGATTCTCTACAGGGGAGTCGGTAGAGAGTCACTAGACTGACGACTCTACGACACTGTCAGCCCTCTGTCTTCGGGTAGAGGGCGCTCTCTGCTTCCGAGCAAAGAGCAATAACCCAGTCGTGGTTCCGCCGAAGGGTAGAACCACGACTGGGCAAAAATAGACAGACATTTTTTGGCCCGGCTATATGGCCGGGAATACCCATTATAAAATGACCATGTGTCACATCCAGCCTTGCGTGGGAAGGCTAGCAAATACAGTCGTAGACAGTCACTAGACTGACGACTCTACGGCACTGTCAGCCCTCTGCCTTCGGGTGGAGGGCGCTCTCTGCTTCCGAGCAGAGCATTAACCCAGTCGTGGTTCCGCCGAAGGGTAGAGGCACGACTGGGCAAAAATAGACAGACATTTTTTGGCCGGGCCATATAACCCGGAAAGCCCAGATATAAACTGACCATGTGTCATATGTTGCCCTTACTGGGAGGGACGACTAAATAATGAGTCGTAGAGAGTCACTTGAGAGTCTCGAATGAGTTACTGAAGAGTCAGTGTGAGTCAGTGAAGAGTTAGTCACATTTCCGGTGGCGTACCGGAAGTAATCACGTATACACACGTCTTACGACGGATTGGACTTTTGTATCTTTTCTATTGTAAATATTACTAATCACTTCTGTACATACTAACCGTCTTTCCGCGGAATACAACTTATATTCTGATTCTGTTGTTGAGTTATTCATTTATACTTGACGACATAACAAGTTTTGAATGCCAAAATTGTATATTTGTATATATATTTATCGTGTGTGTTTTGTGTAAAAGTGGGTACCTACCTACAAATGGACTCGTCCACACCTTTATAATATGACTACCAAATCTGAGTGGAGATTCCCCGGCCTTCGGGCTGGGGTCGGGAATGACCAAATTAAGACCAGTTTTAAGACCAGATTAGACCCGTTTTGAAACTGTCCACTGCGGTGGGTAGGTAATATTTTGACCAGTACCTGGACGTACGCGCTTAGGTTCCCCACATTAAAAAAGACCTTGTGTCACATCTCTCTCAAGTGGGGGAGAAGAGTAAATAATTTCACTGGGGAGTAGCCACAGAGTGAGTGAATAAGTGAGTAAGGACGCCTGCGAGAGAAAGTACTCTCCAGTCTACGTTTACCTTTGTACTACATTTTCCGAAAATAGACTATTCAACCTTTTATCCGAGCCCGTGTTATCTTTCTAGGGCCCTTCGATTATAACACTGGCGACGAAAAATATTCGAACCACAAAGAGAAACCTCTACCTAAAAAATTCCACAAAAAAGGTTACGCCATAACAGTAAATTAAATATTTGTTTAGGATTTAGCTCTGTGTTTTGGTAAATCATTTTCTTTTCTTTTGTTACAACTTATAACACGTAAACTACAAGAAAACTGAATATATGGTCATCAGTAACATGAGAAGTCCAAAATGTCACCCACATGCAGTAGATACTAAAATCAAGCAGGTACAGAAATTTAAATACTTGGGAAGTGTTCGAAGAGAGGACCGAATGTGCGACACTGAGATCTGAGGACGAATTGGAATGAACAAGAATGTCTTCCAGAAGCTGAGTAAAGTATTGAGATAAAGAAAGATTTTGCTGAAAACAAAGAATAGAGAACTTGATTGTTATCTGATGTCTGTTCTTCAATATGGTAACGAATGCTGGGAAATCTTATCAAAGGTGAAAGAAAGACAGCATTTTGGTTGCTTCAAACCAAAATGCTGAGGATATCCGACATGTGAGCTAGGACGACGTCTTGGAGAGAATAGAAACGAAAAACATTCTGAAAATCAGGAAATAATAGCTGACGTTTCTGGGGCATGTAATGAGGAAGGAGGGCTTGGAGAATTTTATCCTCACGGCACGGATAGAAGGAAGCTGTGACAGGGGGAAAATACGGGATATACTTGATTGACTTGAGCAAATGAATAGCATAGCTGGGTTTTGGAGGCGTAACAAGAGAAGGGGTGTCATGAGCTACAAAGGACAGGACGACGTGGAGGGCAGTGATCGCCTACGCCCTGAAGAGACACGGCGCAACGAAGATCTGGGTGTATCAATTCCTATCTCGACATGTTTTGATCTCTTGGACGTCACTCCGGCGAATTTTCAAATTCATCAACCTTTTTACGTTTTTTTAAACATTTCACTCCAAGCAAGGCGCTACCGCCACTGATGTGCAGGGGGATACATACGTGAGTTAGAGTTTTAAACAGGAAAAAAGAGAAGACAAAGACGAACCAGCTACACGGGGAGAAAGAGAAAGGGAAAGAGAAGGATATGAACACAGGAGTGAAGACGGTTACGAAAGCAGAGAGAAAGGAAAAGAACAAGATACATGGAGTGATGTGGAAAGGGCTGGAGTTACGAGATAGGAATAGACTTTGCATTTAAATTCTTGGGGGTAGCCATGAGAAAAGCAATTATATAGAAGGTAGTTCCACAGGCGGAAAGCCAAAGAAGCTGATGGAGTAGAATTGTCGCCTGCATTTGGTTGATCTAACTGTAAAAGGGTGAGACCTTGATGCCAGTCTGGTTGCCCGTACAGAAAGATAGTGCAAGGGCAACAGTTTATACAGCAAACGCCACAACCCATCTGATCTGACAATCCTGTTCGGATATCCCCCCACCAAAAAAATGTTTCTGCAAACAACCGGCAGACAATAAAGCAATAGAGCTTGAAACACCGAGGGGCTGTGATTGAAAAGGCCTTAGAAACGGCACGTTCATGAGAAGCTGAAAACACGCGTCACTTAAAAGATGTTATCTTCTAAAACATGTGTAAATTGATTTACCATATCTACATTATATAATGACTAGCAGTATAGCCCGAGGTCGCTTGGGTATAATGAAAACTAATCCATGGTCCTGGAGCTCAAATACGTCCTCTGAGTAAATGGTATCATGGTTGAGACTAAGAACTACAATTATACCTACTTAGAGCCAAACCCGAAGCAAAAACTAAAATAAAAGGGGTGAAAAACTGATTTTCATCAGACCCGGTCGAATATCGGGGTATCGATTTCCAATATCGGAGTCAAATAAGTCATCCAAGGATAAACTAACCTAAGTAAGTCCAAGAAAACTTATCGTACCCATCGGGAGTAAAATTGGAGAAAGTAAGCCATATCCATGACTGAATATCAGTTTTTGATCAGATTTGATAGAATATTTGGAGTATTAATTTCCGATATCGGAGATATTATCGATTTTCTGCACTATTGTAAGAACTGCAACCTTGAAACTTCTGAACATCGTTTCTTATGTCTTTGTCTATGAGTGTATCAAATTTGATTAAAATCGGACCACTCCTTCTATAAACCGATTTTTTCAATTATCAATTTTCGATATTTATCGGGAGTACCTTGACACAAAACCTATCTAAGAACACTCGCGGACGCTTATAGTACAACTGTGTAAATTTTCAAGAAAATCAGTTGAGCCGTTTCGGAGTCTATAGGTAACGGACACACACACACACAGACACACACACACAGACAAAGTTCCAATTATAAAAAAGTTTAGATTTTCTGAGCGCAGTTTAGATGCAGCATAAAGTCGAAATGATGAAGCACCCCTGTGAGGATTGAACTCACTACTCACTATAAACCTGCTAACTATTTTTTGTGGACCCAGAATAGTTCCGGAAGAAAACTTGAACTCGGGAATTAGTGAAACATATATATATTAAACTGAACACAAATACAAGAGACTTACACGTCAGACTGACTGCAAGGTATTAGACCGGGGTGACTCAACCCAACTCATCACCACCCTGAGTGGCATATTCTCCCGGTATTCATAATAAGAAGAGTTTATTCTAGTCCAAAAAGGGTAAGTCCCATAACGGATATATAGATAGATAAATAGTGTTGTGGACCCAGAATAGGCCCGGAAGAAAACTCGAACTCGGGAATTAGTGAAACATATATATTTAACGGAAAACAAATACAAGAATACAAGAGTGTTACACATCAGTCTGACAGCCAAGTATTAGACAGAGGTGACTCAACCCAACCCAGCTCCACACCGAAAGGCATATTCTCCCTGTAGTCATAATAATAGGAAGAGTTCATTATAGTCCAAAAAGGGTAGGTCCCATAACACTATTACACCATGTTGAGGTACCCATATCTATTCTCTATATATTGTGAATTAAAGGTAAATAATAAGAGAGTACTTAAATTTTGAAATGCCTTATATATATATATATATATATATATATATATATATATATAGTCATCTGCAGACAGAACTGTTTCGCTATATCACAGCTCATCAGTACGGTTAGACTCCGATTACTTTTAACTCTGGATTGAAATCCGACTGAAGTGGCGTCAGTCGGAGATTCTACCTCTGGGTCATGGGCGCACGGCAGAAGAAGGCAGACTTTTTAGCATGTATATTATCATTATACACGCCCAATAGCCAGAGTGCTCTAATTCATTAGTGAATGAGCGATGCGTACATATATATATATATATATATATATATATATATATATATATATATTTGTTTGAACATTATTTTTAATCGATATTCGTATTTGAAAAGATATTCTGTTTTTAATCAAATACTATATTTACTTCTATCGGCCTGATTATTTGCAATAAATTTTGTACGAAATAGTGGTCACAGGTTCGAATCCTGCCGAATGACGCACATTTTCGTACAAAATTGATTGTAAATAATAAAGCCGGTAGAAATAAATATAGTGTTTGATTAAAAACAGAATATCTTTTCAAATATGAGTATCGATTAAAAATAATGTTAAAACAAATTATTTCAATATGCCGGTTGTTAAACCATTTCCTTAGTTTTCTAGATGTTTTTTAACATATTTTATATATATATATATATATATATATGTGTGTGTGTGTGACTGGCTGGGTAGAAGATTTTCCCGCAGTATGTTGGCAATATTTTGCCATTACTTTTTGCGATAGAGGCTTTATAGCCTTGCTTGTCCTGCTATTTAGCTGAAAGCTGGAGGGACTAGTGATGGATTAATACCATTCCCAGGGGTATTTGAGAGTAAGTAAATCAAACAAATTCAACTTGAATTCGAACTCGGTTCTCCGATTTCTCGTTCCGATCCACTGAACCACAAAAAGCATCCACAGCTTAAATTTTGTTTTGTTTTCTTTTTTTTAAATAGTTTCATCCGAAGCAAGGCAGTACCGCCACTGATGCGCAGGTGGCTACATAACAGAGTAAAAGTTTAAGTAGGAAGAGAGTGAGAAGAAAGACGAACCAGTAACAGGGGGTGTCAGAGAAAGGGCAAGAGAATGATGGGAACACAGGTGTGAAGACATTTGCAAAGGTAGAGAGAAAGGAAAAGAACAAGACAGAACAAGATATACGGGTGATGTAAAAAGAACTGGAGTCAAGTGGATAAGCGATGGGTACTGAAATTGCATTTAAATTTCTCGAGTTTGTAGCCATCAGGAAAGCAAGTATATGGAAGGGAGTTCCACAGGTGGGAAGTGCGAGAAAAGAATCTGGGGGAGTAGAATTGTCGGCTGCATTTGGTTGATCTAACTGTAAATGGGTGGGACTTTGTTGCCAGTCTGGTTGCACGAGTAAATTCTTGTGGCGGGGGCACCAGTGACTTAAGTTCGTTAAGCTCTCCCGTTGCAGTTGAACAAATTATAAAACCTTCAATGTTCTAGGATTAGCAATTGACATAAAAACAAATCTAAAAATAGTAAATTTCTTAGACATAACACTCAACTTAAACAACAGTATATACAAACCATACAAAAATAAAAACAACGACTCCATATATATCAACAAAGATTCCAATCACCTTCAAAATATATTCAAACACACACCAATATCTACAAAAACAAGCTATCTTCGAATTCCAGTATTATAAAAATATTCAACGAAAACAAAAAATTAAGTTTGAGTTTGAGTTTTGTTTAACGGCATATCAACACCTCTGTGGGTCATTTAATGCCAAAAAGGTGGGGTTTTAAAGGTATTGTTTTTAAGCTTCACTTATAGTGAGAAGATTGATTTAGTCAGATTTTGAGTTTGAGTTTGAGTTTTGTTTAACGGCATATCAACACCTCTATGGGTTATTTAATGCCAAAAGGTGGGGTTTTAAAGGTATTGTTTTTTAAGCTTCACTTATAGTGAGAAGATTGATTTAGTCAGATTTGAAGTATGAGTTTGAGTCTTGTTTAACGGCATATCTACACCTCTATGGGTTATTTAATGCCAAAAAGGTGGGGTTTTAAGGTATTTTTTTCATGTTCAGTTATAGTGAAAAGGTTGATTTAGTCAGATTTTGATTAAATTTTTTGTTTTTATTCTTTTTAATTTTAGAAAACTGAAAATGTCTTCTAGTTTTTCATTAAAAATGTTTTGCTGAGAATAATTTGTTTCATTCAAAAATGTGGTATGATAATAATTTTTTCTTCAAAAATGTATTGTTGGTAATAGTTTTTCTTCAAAAATATCTATACTTCTTTGAAAGTCTATTTTTATGTATATGTTTCTACAAAAGTGTATTTTTATACTTTCATAGTGTTTTGAACCCTGTTTGGGGGTTAACTATTTGCCCATAGCTGGGGCCCTAACAGGTGCTAACACTCCGGGTCAGGGTGGATCTGGGAACAACAGCAATTAAGAGGTGGTTCTATGCTTCTCACAACCTCCCAACCAGAGGCCTTGCTGCCGGATGCAGTTTACCGTCATGCCCAGAACCGAAAACAAATAAATATACACACCAGCACTAAGAAACAGCCGATACTCAAATAAACTCAGATGCATCAATGAAGATTAACTAAACAAAAAAAAAAAAAAATAGAAAAAAAATAATCTGGCTTAATCCACCTTACAACAACAATATAAAAGCAAAAATAGGAAACTATTTTTTAAACATAACAGAAAAACTCTTCCCTAAATACAATAAACAATAAAAAATAATCAACAAAACACAGTTAAAATCTTCTATAGCTGTATGGAAAACCTGGAGAAAATAATAACCAAAGACAAGAAAATACTCAATAAAACTAATAACAAAAAAACAAACCAACAACACAATACAAACAAATATAACTACCGAAAGACAACAGTCCGGTTAATAATAAATGTCTAACCAACAACATAATACACAAAGCTACGTGACAAGTAGTACCAACTCAAACGGAAAGATTCACATAAGAGCAACAGAAACATTCTTTAAAGAAAGATTCAATAATCAAAAAGCATCTGTCAACACAGAAAAATACAAAAACAACACAAACTATCAAAGAACTAGAAAGAAAACAACATTATCACCAAAATAAAAAGGGAAGTAATAAAAAGGCATCACTACACAGCAGCAATAGCAAAAACCGTAAATTATGCCTTAAAGAGAAGCTAGCAATAGTTAGTTTTAAAAACCAAAGTAAAATATTAAACAAAAGAAACGAGAGAAAGGAAAAATGTAGACATTCGAACAAGTATCTACTTTGCTACACAAATAACAATAAATAAGAACTAAGTCAAATAAAAAACATACAAATATAAATATATATACAAATCACTCAATCACGACAAAAACAGAAAATAATATAACAACCACCAAACGGAAAAACATGCATAAAGCCCACAAACATAAATACACATATGAACATTAAGTCCCAGCTATGACCTAAAAAAAGAAACCCTGAAACGGTCAAACATACCAGCACAGCAAGAGAAAAATCAAACAAATAAAAAAGTTAACTTAAATGATCAGAAAAAAACAACAACAACCAAAAAAGTAATTAAGCGAACACCTATCTAATATAAAGCAATTAAGTGGACATTCACACACGACTACATTAAAAAGCAATAAAATGCATTAAAATCAAACTAAACATCTACACAATAAAAATAAAGAAAAAGAAAGCCAACCAATCACAAATAAGACAACTCCCACAAAATATCAAATCACACTAAGCTTCATATTAAAAAAAAGGACACAATGGCAAAAAAACAAGCCCTGATGAGTGAAGACATAACGGCGTCCTCACGAAGCTTCAAAGTCGGCATGAACCTGCTCAGATAAAGTGACAAATTCTTTGCATTAAACCTATCGAGAACTTTACGATAAAAAACCTGTTTGCCAAAATAACTTTTGTCAGTAAAACTATTGAAAACCAATAATCTTACGTTAAACATTAACACACGTTCCTCTCTCTCTCCCCCTCTCCTTCTCGTTCTCTCTCACTCTCTCTTTCTCTCTATATATATATTATTTGTTGAGACATTTTTGCCAAAGGATAATCGTATTTCAGTAGATACTCTGTTTTTTTTTTTATATTTAAACGGTATATTTATTTATATCTACCGACCTAAATAATCGACAAAAATATGCGTTTTCCGACAGGATTCGATTCTACGTCTTACAGGGGAAACCGTC
>JBBBDQ010001330.1:3315000-3317500 GCA_037127315.1 Ascarosepion bandense | reverse complement strand
ACGTGAGTAGTAGTGAGTTAACTGAGAAGTGTTTTGCTTCACAATGGCAGATATTCATCTCATGAACAGGCAGATATGATTTGTACATACTGATGCGCGAATGTTAATGGACGCGAGGCTGCACGGCTGTATTAAGTTGCGTTTCCAGATCGAAGGCAGCCGAGTCATCCAATCCTTGCCGCTGTATATCGTGGCGTTGCTGAGACAGGATCTGTAGCATCACCAGCTTGGAATCGAGAAAGGCCGTGATTCGCTGGTACTCATGACAACGAATAACGCATTCTACAAGCAATCAGAGACGACCTAGGTATCAGCACACGTCATTTGGCCTTAGCGTGTCGTACATTTCACAGTAATGCACGGAGGGTACTTCAAGAGCAGCCATTTTTTCCATATAATTTGCAACGTGTACAGGGTTTTCACCCTCTGATCACTCACCTCGGGAGAACTTTTACTGGACAAACTGCTGAGCCTTTATTTGTCTTTTCCTTTTATAGATGGATGAGGCATCATTTAGAAAAGAACAAATAAATTAACACAACCAAAGTTTGTGGGAGGATTGGAATCTCCGCTGTATAATACAGGCTAGACACCAGTCTCAGTTTACGATTGATGTGTGGGCTGGATTTGCAGGTGACCGACTGGTAGGTCTGAATTTCTCCTAGCACGTCTTTCGGGAGCTATTTGCTATTTGCACAGAATTTATTTCGAATATACTTCCAGACCTGCTAGACGATGTAACCTTTCTAATACGAAGATGCATGTGGTTCATACATGTGGGCGCGCATCCACCGACACTTATGGACTCTTCCAGTCATTATTTCAACCATAAGGTTTATACTCCCAGGGTAGAAGTTCCGGAAGCAGCTCGCCAGGTAGGCGTGGCTTACTGCCACTCTTAACGTTATATTTTTCCTTGTTAAATACAATATGTTAAAACTATTATCCGTTGTGCGAGTTATTCTTTCGGGGGGCCCCACTATCGGATCCACATCAAATTAGCGACGAGGATGAGATCCAATTTGACGTGGATCCGATAGTGGGGCGACGAAAAAAATAACTCTGACAATGAATAATAAGTTCAACATATCGTATTTAACAAGGAAAATATAACTTTAAGAAAGGCAGTAAGCCACACCTACCTGGCGGGCTGCTCCCGGAACTTCTGCCCTGAGAGTATAAACCTTATGGTTTGAATAATGATTGGAAGAGTCCATAAGTGTCAGTGGGTACGCGCCCATAACAATACATGGTAAGGCTTCAGAGCATTTTAGTCACAATGTTTGCTATGCACTGTCTGACATCTACTATGAAAGATGGATAGGTAAAGAAATATTGGGTCTATGGCCTGCACATATCCCTGATCTCATTCCTTTGGATTTTTATCTGTGGGGCTACGTAAAACAATGGGTTTATACACCCGACATTAACAATGCTGAGAGACTTCGTCAACATGTCACGAGGGCCTGCGAAATCATTCGACACCGAGTCAGATTATTTGAAAGGGTTCACCAATCAATGATCTGACTGTTTTATGCGTGAGTAGAAACAGGCGACATTTATTTTGGGTTTGTGTGTTGTGGTACAACGATGGCCTTTTGGAGGTATGTTTGTAGGGACATTTTTACCTTCTTTTTGGTGTGAAAAACCCGCCCCAAAGTATTTGTGGATTAAATTTCGGATTGTATATTTAACAGCGTCTACCGCATTACGCGCAATTACCCTTGGGAAAGGTATTAATCCGTCTCATCCCTCCAGTTATGGGTTAAATAATTGGACAGATTGGGTTCTATAGCCTTGGTCGGCAACCAGTCTACCGCAGAAAGCAATGACAACCTACTGCGGGATAATCTTCTGCCCAGTCAGTCATGTCTCTTTCGAGACATGATCGCCCAAGCATGTATCACGTATGGCACTTAACTGACTGACCGCAAATTTGAAGCATAGTAACTGAAAAATTTAAAGATTTGCAGAGATATGCTTATATCGATTTTGTCCTTTCTTTTTTTTTATGTCAGGAAACTGCCTGCAAAATTTTTTAAAGTGTTGACCTTAATACGCTCTGGTACATTTTATATTTGCATCCGAATGATTTTCCTAAAAACCCCACTGAAATTCAAATACAGGGTGAAAAGCCAAACCATTGTAAGAATTAACTAAAAAGGAAGAAAAAGGAAGGCTTTGTAATTTGAATTGGCTCCCCACAAAGCCCTGATCTCAATCCTATTGAACATCTATGGGATATTTTGGATAAAATCAATTGATAAATCTAATGTTACTTCGCAAGACACTCTTTGAGAAAAAATCCAAGCTGCTTGGCAGGGGATACCATTAGATACATTGAAGAAGCTTGTGATACATGAGAGAATGAAGGCTGTGATCAAAGCAAAATGCTATTATACTAAATATTATATTTATTTTCTAACAAGTATTTTTCTTGTTAAAGCAGTTGTTGAGTAAATCAAATAAAATTACTTCAATTAAATTGTTTATTTTCTGT
>JBBBDQ010001330.1:3282500-3310000 GCA_037127315.1 Ascarosepion bandense | reverse complement strand
CTTTTTATTCTTCAGGATGTGGGCGATCATGGCTCGCCACAATTTCCTGTCCTTTGTAGCTATTAGTAGTATTTGAATTTTTGGATTTCATCTAATCCCAGTTCTGCCAACCATTTACGCAAGTTTATTCGTTCGTTCACACGTTCGTTCGTTCTTCTTTCTCTTGTGACACTACAGGACACGGACGATCATGGCTCTCCACAATTTTCTGTCCTCTATAGCTCTTAAGAAAGTTTGTATTTTTTCTATCTTTTCTAATCTTAATTCTGCCAACCATCAACACAAGCTTGTTTTTGTTTCTCTTCTATGTGCGTGGGCGATCATGGCTCTCCCCAGTTTCCTGTTAGTTAATTAATTCGTCTTTCTTCTTGTTCTTCTTTCGTCTTTATTCTTGTCCTTCTTTGTTTCTTTCTCATTCTGGTTACAGATAATCATGGCTCTCCCCAATTTCCTGTCCTTTGTAGCTCTTAGCAAAGATTGTGTTTTAGCTATCTCCCCTAATCCCAGTTTTGCCAACTATTTACGCATGCTTTTTCTTCTTCTTCTTCTTCTTCTTCTTTTTCTTCTTCTTTTTCTTCTTTTTCTTCTTCTTTTTCTTCTTCTTCTTCTTTTTCTTCTTCTTCTTCTTCTTTTCTTCTTCTTCTTCTTCTATTTGCCGTGCCTCTTTAGAACGTTGGCGATCATCAATCTCCACGATTTCTTATCCGTTGTATGATTCAAATGTTAACGTACAGCACCTTTCTTACAGACGACACGTCGCAAGCCTGTCAGGACAACGTCACTATTTTCATCAGAAATCTTCAGGCGAGCAACATTCCTTAGTTTAACCATACAAATTTTCACATCTAAGAACCGCCATGTCATATACACAAAGTCGAATCATTCTTATTACCTTTGTATTTCATAAGTAAGACAGTTGTTCTATTTGAGCAGACTTTTTCCAAGATTCCCTACGTTGTAGACCAGACTCCTGAAAGGTTGAACCCTGATCGCTACCAATATTAACTGCCTCAAATCCAGAGTAAATCATTGTCTATTCTACATGTTCTCATAATCCACATTTGTTTACATCCATTCAACAACCTCGTTTAGTAACCATCTACCTTGAGTGACTCTTAGGACTTGGATGAATATTGAAAATATAAAAATAAAATTCTTTATAGACCCGTAAAACTTACTGCAAATCTTTCTTAAAGCTACATGATCTTACCTTTCCCTAAAACTACAGGATCATTCTATATTAAAGTTACAATTTCCAGTAGTAACTTTCAGTTATTGCCGAAGAATGTGACAGTGAAAATTGTAGATATATGAAATAGTGCTGAAAAATTCTCGACTCGATGCACTCCTCAAAATCTGACTAAAATAACAATTTTTACTTCTTCATCACCACGATAATCGCAGTGCCTCTTTCTATGGACCCAAGAGATGATGTGAAAAACTGTGGAACTGACGCCTACAGCAATTTTTAGTTCTTCATCACCGCTATAATCCTCGACTCTCAGTGCCACTTTCTATAGATCCACGAGAGGATGTGAAAAACAGTGTGGAACTGACGCCTAAAGCAATTCTTAGTTCTTCATCCCCACTGTAATCTTCGACTTTCAGTGCCTTTTTCTATGAACCCAAGAGATGATGTGAAAAACTGTGGAACTCACGCCTAAGAAATTTTCTTTTGGCTTCCTACTTCCCTGAAATTTACAATCTTCAAACACTTAAATCTAACGACAGTTTTCTGTTTTCATAAAACCTGGCCTTTTATCATTTCTCATCACTAAAGTATTTTTAATCTTTTTTTTACTTCTATTAGTACCGTGCGTCTTAGTGACATTATCGCCTTACTTAGGGTGAAATGATTAAAAACAAATACTAGGTTTTTCCTTATACACATATACAAAGTAAACCTGGCTGCTCCTCTTGAAAAGAACCTATAATCTGTGATGGACTCGGGTAGAAAATAGCTAGTAAATTTTAATGTCTCTAAAACGAAACTTCTATCTTAAAACCCCACGGAGAAAGTTTTCTTCCAGCCATCAGAAGAGATTATGCTAGTCTCCTGGAGTGTGACTCACAGCACCTCCTTGGCGTCGCTCTCTCAACTGACCTCAAGTGGAATTACTATAAAGAATCTATAGACTCATCTACTGCTAAGAATTTTTTGTTACCAGAATCCATCTTGCACATCTATAAATCTACCATTTTGTCCGTCCATTGAATACTGTTGCCCTATTTCGTTGGATACTCCTTCTATCCATCTCATAACAAAATCCAAAAAAAGGATCTACAATATAATCAATCCTGATTTCGCATCTCGACTTCAGTCACTTTCTCACCGGCGTGACGTGACTTCCCTCTGTCTTTTCTACAAATATTTTAATGGCAACTGCTCTTACAAGATCTTTTTTTACCTGATGCTCCGACCACATCAATTTACACCTGCTACTACAGTGGATGTGAATTGTGGTGCAGTGGATGTTGGCTCGGAACGACAATTCGGAAAATGGAGTTCGAATTCCAGTTGAATTCCTTGCATTCACTTACGCGAAAATAACCTTGGGAAAGGTATTAATCCATCTCTTTCCTCCAGTTATAGGTTAAATGGTAGAACAAACTGGGTTCTATAGCCTTGGTTGGTAATCAGTCTACCGCAGAAAGCAATGGCAACCTACTGCGGGATAATCTTCTGCCCAGTCAGCCATGTCTCTTTCGAGACAGGATCGCTTAAAGCTTGTATCACGTATGGCACTTAACTGACTGACTGAATATAATAGTTGAAAACATAATTAAAATTTGTACTGGTCATAAAGTTGGAGATCGGCTTTCTATTGTTATGAAGTAATAAACCGATCCCCCACTAATTATACTTAATATAATAATGTAATATGATCTATCTCTTCTCCCTCTAGCTCTGAGTTAAATAGCAGGACAAATTGGGTTCTATAGCCTTGGCTGGCCACCAGTCTATCATAGAAAGCAATAGCAACCTACTGCGGGATAATCTTCTGCCCAGTCAGTCATGTCTCTTTCGAGACATGATCGCCCAAGCGTGTATCACGTATGGCACTTAACTGACTGACTATAGTGGGACATGATAAGGTTTTAGCCACGCTTGATAATAGGAATTTTGGTCTGTGTAATAATGTCTCTTCTTTTTTTCCAGATAATAACATGTTGGTATCAGGCTACTCTCATCTATGAACGAAAGTTGACTTATTTTTCGCAATGAAAGTTCGCGAAAGTAAGGAAACTGGTGAATTTCAACGATGACAAATAACAGGATGACATCAGTGTGGCAAGTCAAATAGAGAAATTGCTAGTGTTTTCCGGGTTAATCATTAAACGGTTAATAATATTTTAAAAAAAATAATTAATGAACAAGGCCATTGTCGTGTGGAACAACGTTTTGGAAGACCAAGCATTGTGTCTGAGAGAACGAAAAAGGTGCTGAAGAGAGACGTCATCAGAAACCGTTGTCAGAGCGTCAAAGATGTGGCCAACAGCATGGAAATGTCGCCGTATGCTGTAAGAAAGACTCTGAATGAGCTAGGCCATCAAAGAAGATTGGCAAGAATGAAAACCCTTTATTTCAGAGGTTAATAGAACAGGCGTATGGACTGGGAGAGAGAATTCGAGAGCAAAACTTATGAATTTGGCAGTCTCTAATTTAGTCAGATGAATGTAAATTCTGCCAATATTCGAATTCGGAACAGATTTATGTTTGGAGAAATCAGAATAAGCCCTGGAACACTGATTGTTTGCAGGCGACCGTGAAACATGGAGGAATTTGAAGAATCGTGTGAGGCGCTGTCTAATTTTGAGGCAAAGACTAAACTATCGCCAGGTTCACACTCCACCCACGTCTATTGAACAGGTGAAGAGGCCCATCCCTTGTTCCTTGTTTAGGATGTGGTTTCCGGCTTTCTCTTTTCCAATCTTTTCACTCTTTTTTTTTTTAAATTGGAGTAGATAGACTAAACTATCGCCCGGTTCACACTCTACCCACGTCTATTGAAGAGGTGAAGAGGCTCATCCCTTGTTCCATGTTTAGGACGTGGTTTCCGGCTTTCTTTTTTCCAAACTTTTCACTCTTACGTAGCCCCCTTCGCATCAGTGGCGTTACCGCCTTGCTCGGGGTGTTATGATAAAAAAAAAAAAATCTGAGCTGATTCTCTTGGTCCAAAATATTGTCAAATATTAAAGAAAGAGCTACTCACATTATTTGAAAGTAATTAGATTGACATGAGTGTCTACCTTTTCAAGAAGATGGAGTGCCATGTCATACAAGCAAAATAACAAATGCCCGGAGGGAATTGCAAGGAATCAAGTCAATGCCTTGTGTAGCTCAAATTTCTGACGTGAATCCAAAAGAACACATTTGGTTTCACAGTAAAAGCGTGGGACCTAGTTGCTAATCTTGTGGCCCGAGTAAAGTCGTATATAGGGGGCACCAGTGAAGTAAGTTCATCGGAGCAGAAACCGTAAAATTATTTGTAGAAGTAAGGAATGTTGTGAATTTTAACGAGGGCAAATAATAGGATGGCAGCAGTGTGACAAGTCAAATACAGAAATTGCTTGGTTTTTCCAGGTTAATCATCAAACGTTTAATAATCTAGTGAAGAAACTAATGAAGCAGACCATTGTCGTGTGGAACAACGTTCAGGAAGAACAAGTCTGAGCTAATGAAAAGGGCGCTGAAGAGGGAAGTCATCAGAAACCATTGTCAGAGCGTCGAAGATGTGGCCAACAGCATGGAAATACCGCCATGTACGATAAGAAAGCCTCTGAAAGGGTCGTAAGACAAGGGTGCATCTTTTCACCGGATCTATTCAACTTATACAGCGAGACTATTCTGAGAACCCTAGAAGTTATGCCAGGATTCGTCATCGGAGGCCACAATTTACGTGTAACAGAATGTAAGTGGTGTTATGTATAATGTGGAGTAGTGGTATGTGTTATGTACCGAACACGGTAAGCATATTGTTAACGTGCTCGTAGTTGATGTCATCGAGTGTTGGGTTATTCGTTTTTATTAAAAAGGCCTCCATTATTTTTAGTTTTTTTTTTTTACGTGTGGATAATGCTATGATATTTGTGTTGTCAACGAGTATATTCCCGATTGGGTTTGGTTGGTCTTCGTGTTTAAATGAGATCGACTTGAGCTCCGTATAATTTATGTCTTCAAAAGAAAAATATAAATAAGCTCACGCGAAAAATTACATAAAAAACTTAAACTTAATCATTACACCTTGTCAGTCATTTTTAATGAAACCTGCATATATATATATATATATATATATATATATATATATATATATATATACACAAGTGTTGTTGGAATAATATTCCTTGTTCAAAGAAACGCTATTTTTAAGAAAGTGCTCAATACAAAAGTAGAGCTAATAATATTATTTATTCATAAATTATAACATGGATATGTTACAATATCACTACAAAAGTATCCATTTTGTTTCAACACTTTTGTGTCTTTTCAAGTGATGTGATGGTTCTGAAAAGAATGGTTTAAAAGTCTGAAAACGATCGTTGCCCCTTTAATCAGGGAGGTATTATTTTATATGTAATGTGGACCAATCATAGTGAAGCAACTTCCCATTTGGAAAATATGCGGGCAGGCTTAAGGTTAATTTTGGAGGGTATTGTTATTAATAGAGAAAAGTATTAATTAATAATAATAATAATAATAATAATAATAATAATAGAGAGAGAGAGAGAGAGACAAGTATTGTTGGAATAATATTCCTTGTCAAAAGAAACACTATTTTTAAGAAAGTGCTCAATACAAAAGTAGAGCTAATAATATTATTTATTCATAAATTATAACATGGATATGTTACAATATCACTACAAAAGTAGCCATTTTGTTTCAACACTTTCGTGGCTTGTCAAGTGATGTGATAGTTCAACACGAAAGTGTTGAAACAAAACGGCTACTTTTGTAGTGATATTGTAACATATCCATGTTATAATTTATGAATAAATAATATATATATATATATATATATATATATATATATATATATATATTAACAGATACATAATTTTTCCTTTACTTTTGAGTTTCTGATATGTGTAATTAATATGATACACATTTTTTGGTTACTTTTTCTCGGCTCCTCATTTTGTAGAATTATTTGCGCAGACCGACAAAGATTACCTAGATGATGTAAGCGATGCGCACGTCGAATCCTTTCATCAAGATATTCAATTGATGGGAGTTAAGTTTCAAGGCCGATTGGGCACTCAAATGGTGGCCATTTAGTGATGAAGCAATCGAAAACACTGTACAGGCATGAATCACTCCAGAAGTTTCGACAAACGAAAATTTCTATGAATAAGTCGTTTCCTAACATAAGAAAATTTCAGGACGGAGGCAATCATGCGTCTCCACAGATTCTTTTTTCTTGATTATCCGTCAATAGCCATGAATTCTATGGAAAGATGGAGAGATTTCCAGTTTCTTTGCCATGGTGTATATTTAAGAATTTTCCTTTTCGTATACTGCTAGTCAAGGCTAAAGAATCTAGTCTACCTTGCTATGTAACCGATATTTAGAAAGAGAAGAGGTGGATTTATGCATTTCACAAGGAAATTTTTACAAAGGGAAACACAATAGCCGAGGCCAGGGTGTGAATTCGACCTGCTAATTTTATTTTCCGCGCTGATAAGCGTAACGCTACGAGCACATAGAAGTCTTTTTGATAAGGTTCTAAGTTCAAAATTATCATAGTGGCATATTAGTTATAAGTTCAATACCTGGGCTTGGTAGTACAGATCTGATTCAGTGAGAACGGGTCAAGTAGTAACCGAGTCATAATAAAACAATCTGAACATCTAGGTTACCAAAAGTGTTCAGTTCGAAATTCCCTGAAGGTTACCCGGATTGACAGTTTTCTGAAGAAGGCCAGGGAATACAACGGTCAAAAGGTTGCGATAACAACAAAGGTGAATACATTAATGTAAATAGTTTATATTTGTTAAATGTTCAACATATACGATTAAAGATGTCTTCTTTGAAAATATAATCATTGAGGATTCTAACAATTGCGATGTAGGTCTGGTAAGGCCAAGTTGAGTTCATCTTGCCAATCTGTATCCCGACAAATTACACACACACACACACACACACACACACACACACACACACACACACACACATATATATATATATATATATATTCTTAATCCTTTCACGCCACTAGTGTGCAGAGGGTTATAGTGAGGAAAAAATGGGTACAAGGGGTATTAAAGAAAGTATAAAAGGTGAACAGGGTTCAAGAAGATAAAAAGTGACGTTGTATTTAAACTTTTGGAGATTATAACTATCAGGGAAGCAAGTAAACGGAAGGGAGTTTTATAGACGGAAAGTGCGAGAAAAGAAACTGTTGGAGTAGAAGTGAGTATTATATTTAACTATTTATACGGTAAAAGGGTGGGACCTAGATGCCAATCTAGTAGCACGCTTAAATTCATGAGTTCGGGGCACTAGAGTAAAAAGCTCGTCAGAGCAGTTACCATAAAAATACTTGTGGAAAAGACACTTCAAGTCTGTGAGAAAGTAACCGAAATCGAGATACTAAGTCAGGATCGATTACATTGCAGATACTTCTTTGGATTTGGTCAAGAACCTTGACATGAATATCAAGAGCACTCGACCAGATATGGCAACAGTATTCAATGCACGAATGAGAAAAAAAAAATATATTAATAATCTCACCCCAAGCAAGGTAATAAAGCAACTAAGACGCAGGAGGTTACTAGGTGCGAAAGAAAAAGAAAACATTAAACAACGAGAAAGGCATAACATGAACAAAAGATAATGATTAGTATCGGATTTAAAATTTTGAAGATCAAAGTTGACTGGGAAGGAAGAAGCCGAAAGAGCATTCCATAAGCAAGATCTAAACTTATTTATAAATGGAACTTTGTTTGTGTGTATGTGTGTGTGTGTCTGTGTATGTGTGTGTGTCAGTTACCTATAGACTCCGAAACGGCTAAACAGATTTTCTTAAAAATTTACACAGTTGTACTATAAGCATCTGCGAGTGGTCATAGCTAGGTTTTGTGTCGAGGTACCCCCGATAAATATCGAAAATCGATAATCGAAAAAATCGGGTTATAGAAGGATTGGTCCGATTTTAATCAAATTTGATACACTCATAGACAAAGACATAAGAAACGATAGTAAGAAGTTTCAAGGTTGCAGTTCTTACAATAGTGCAAAAAATTTGATATCGATACCAGGAAATCAAAATTTGACGTACATCCATTCATTTTTCTTTCAGTCTACGGTTTCGCTTTAACTGGAAACAACTGTTGCTTTTTAGTCTTTCGTGCCAACATCCAAAGAGTCTGAGCTCCAGGACCATGGATTAGTTTTAAAGCTTTCATTACACCCGAGCAACGCCGGGTTATACTGCTAGTGAGTAATATAATTATTGTGAAAGGAATGAAGATTTTTTTTTAGTTTCAGAACCAAAATCAGTAACTAAATATTTTTGTTTTTCATTTGCGGAATTTCAGTAAGAAATCTGGCGAGGCGGACAAACATAACCTCGCCGTTGATCTTGAGAAGGATCTCCACTCAGTGGTGGACTGGGTTAAGAAGTGGCTCGTAAATTTTAATGCCTCTAAAACGAAACTGCTATTTGTCAACCATCACAGGCAATATCTCCTGCCTTCCCCATATAAGCGAGTCTCCCTGAATGCAATATACTGCGCTTCCTCGCCCTTACCCCATCTTACAATCTCAAGTGAATTCATTACATAGAGTCAATTGCTAAATTCACTGCTAGGAAGGTTGTGGTCACTGTGTTGGGCCAAGAAATTTTTTCAGCATGAATCCATCTTGAACAAATACAAATCAACCATCCGACCGTGCATAGATTACTGTTATCATATCTGGTCAGGTGTCTCTGCTGTTCAGCTCAGTGTTCTCGACAGACTTCAAAGGAGAATCTGTAATGTAATTGGTCCGGACCTGGCAGCTCGACTCCAGCCACTTTCTCACCGGTGGGATGTGGCTCCCCTTTGTCTCTTCTACAAATATTTTAATTGCTTCTGCTCCGATGAACTTAGGTCACTGGTGCCCCTTCTGCAAGAATTTGCTCGGGCAACTAGACTGGCAACAAGGTCCCACTCTTTTACAGTTAAATCAACTAAATACAGGCGACAATTCTACTCCATTAGCTTCTTTTCTCGCACTTCCCGCCTGTGGAACCCTCATCCATATACTTGCTTTCCTGACGGCTACAATCTCCAGGAATTTAAATGCAATGTCGATTCCCTCTCTTATTCACTTGACTCCAGTCCTTTCTACATCAACCCGTGTATCTTGTTCTTTTCCTTTCTCTCTATCTTCGGAACTGTCTTCACTTCTGTGTTCACATTCTCTTGCCCTTTCTCTGACACTCCCTGTAGTTGGTTCGTATTTGTCTTCACTCTCCTCTTGCCTAAAACTTTAACTCTCTTATGTACCTCCCTGTACATCAGTGGCGTACCGCCTTGCTTGGGGTGAAACGATAAATTTTTTTTTTTGAATTATACATTGGTGCGTCTTATAGTCCAAAAATGCTATATATGTTCTGACAGTCTTTTTAAATACAATTTTTGCAGTTACTGCGGAATATTGTAGATGGAAGAAACCTGCCTACTTCAGGTTGATGTTTGAACTTATGTGGAAATACAACAAGGAAGGAATATGCAAGTAAGTTTTTAACATTTCCCTGATTAATAGCTGCAAGCTGATAGGATTAGTGCTGTTGGATAGTACTTACGTATTTTAAGCATTTAACAGTTTATATCTATAACATAATATACAACCTTACAAATGAACAAAAATTGCAAATTTGCAGATGCTTTATTTTTCAATTTGCTAATGATGTAATTGAATAGTACTTATACATTTTTTAATAGTATATTTTTAAAGTATTTGACAGTTTATAGCTATATACCCGGTAGTGTATATATATATATATATATATATATATATATATATAGCAACAACAATACCAATAGTAACCGAACTAACTCTGCCGAAACTAGTATTAATTAAGCTATAATTTAAATCGTCTTGCACAACCCACCGAGAACGAACTCGGAGGGAAAAGAAGGGGAAGTAAAAAAAGAAACAAACGCAGTACATGAACAAAAAGTCAAGCACTCGTAAAAGAGTAAAAAAAAAAAAACGAAGACGAAAACCCTGACACTAAAGCGCTCAATACGAAAGTAGAGCAAACAAAGACAGAAAATCAGAGCAAGAGCCAACAACCTACCACAGATTGGCCCAACGTTTCTTATGCCTTTGTCTATGAGTGTATCAAATTTGATTAAAATCGAATTTAATAATTATATATATATATATATATATATATATATATATATATATATATATATAATTATTCAATTTGTTTTTTATTTAAAATTAATTTAATTTACATTGCGACACGGAAATTCCTATGTTTCGAGATTTAAAGTTTTTATCTCGTCATCGTCATGTTCAACTTTGATGAAAATGATTTACATTTGAATGCAGAAAATAATGTGTTTTGTTATTAAAAAATTAATATGAAGAGGGAATATAGAAAATTTAGATCATGTGGTTGTGTTTAATTTAACTAATCAGAATGAAGGTCGAATTTAAAAATTTAAAATATAGATCAGATGTTAGATGTGTGATGTCCATAGATGTCAGCTGAAAAAGTGCCATTTTTTCTTTTACCAGACTGCTTGCTTCCGGCAAGATGTATACATTTTAGTTACGAAGAAATGCTTTTAGAGTTATATATATATATATATATATATATATATATATATATATATATATATATATATGCTTTTAAAAGCAAAAAAAAAACAAAAAACAAAAACAAAAACAAAAAACAAAAAAATCCCCAAAAACCAAAAAAAACAACTTTAAACTAATCTTAAAAAAGAGTTTTGGTATAATTAAAATATTTTTATATAAATATAGATAAGGGCCGAAACACATGCTTGACGGGGGCTTCTCTTCTGAGGACTCTCTGCTGCCACGCTCTCCATGAGTTTCTTTCTACTAGATCAGATGTTCGATGTGTGATGTCCATAGATGTCAGCTGAAAAAGTGTCATTTTTTTTTACCAGACTGCTTGATTCCGGCAGGATGTATACATTTCAGTTACGAAGAAATGCTTTTAGAGTTATATATATATATGCTTTTTAAAAGCAAAAAAAAAAAAACCCAAAAAAAACAAACCAAAAACCAAAAACAAAAACCAAAAACCAAAAAAAACAACTTTAAACTAATCTTAAAAAAGACTTTTGGTACAATTAAAATATTTTTTTATTTTTTTAGTTTAGAAAACATTTGTTTAACAATTCCTCATGTATACTTAACTCATCAGTCAGTTAAGTACCATACGTGAAACGCGCTTGGGCGATCATGTCTCGAAAGAGACATGACTAACTGGGCTGAAGATTATCCCGCATTAAGTTGCCTTTGCTTTCTGCGGTAGTCTGGTTGCCAACCAAGGCTATAGAACTCAATCTGTCCTGTTGTTTAACCCATAACTGGAGGGAAGAGACGGATTAATACCTTTCCCAAGGTTATTTGCGCGTATATGAATGCAATGAATTCAACTGGAATTCGAACTCGGCTCCCCGATATCTCGTTCCGAGCCGATATCCACTGCACCACAACAACCCATATCTATCCTAAAACTCATTAAATTAATATTATTTGTATCATAATAAAGGATAAAATCTCGAAACACAGAAATTTCCGTGTCGCAATGTAATTTTAATTAATTTTAAATAAAAAATCCAATTAAATTATATGTGGTCACATGGTATATCACATGCTAAAAGTCTGCATCCTTCGACCGAGCTCAGAGGCAGAATCTGCCTCCTTCTACCATAGCTCAGAGGTAGAATCGCCGTCTGATGTCAATTCGAGTCGGATTTCAATCCTGGCTAGAAGCAATCGGGTGTCTAACCGTATGAGCTGTAATACAGCGGACCAGATCTGTCTGCAGATGACTATATATATATATATATATATAGGTGAAAATTTGGGACTATGGGGAATCTATTTGCGTCGTAAAAATGCTGATATACAGACTTGTTTAATGATTATAAGTTAAATTTCTTTCTTTTTTTTTAGGTCCATGAAAAATTTTAATCAAAAAATCGAAAGCAGCAAATGTTCCAGCGCAGAAGAAAAGCTTATATTCAACTGTCTCAATGACTCATGTGGTATGACCGCACATTTTATTATTTTATTTTCAATTAGCATGCTACCCGTCAATAACGGAATAATTTTCGTAACAACTTGGCTCACCTGTTTAGTATCAGAGTATATGTTTGCTGTATATGATAAAAATTGTGACCTCGTGGTATTTTATTCGGTTTTCAGACTGGGATCAAAATGTTGTACCTGTTCTGTCTTCCCCTTCAAGTTACTCTGAAAGCCTCGTCCCGGGGATTCCCAAACTACTGCAGCACCTTCTCCATTGCATTAAAAAGGTTGTTAGAATACAGTTGACGGCGTGACAGTGATCGAGGTGCCTGGGTAGTTTTTATGCGTGTTCTATATGTACCCATACGTGTATCCGTATGAGCTCCTTACCTTAACGTTGATGGAGTTTTGTTTGTTCTCCCTTTAAACTATGAAGGGCCTCTCATAGGTTCCAACCCCGCAGTAGTACCACTCTCATCAAATCTGCATTCCCCGGGGGAAGTTGTCAATCGGTCTGACGTGTCTTAAACAGCTCGACTTGGAAGGACTCAGTTATACAAAACCCAAAATAATGCCTTTAAACACAAATTTCCTAATTTTCGTCATATTCATATCTGCACTGGTTTCATATCCTAATGTAAACAAATGTAAACAAAGACAATTTAACACATCACTCAACTGACATATAGTTGGCACCACTAACAAAAAATCAACGTGATTTTTAAAAAGTACTAACCTTCGAATGGCTCGTGACAAAATTTGGGTCTAATCTGATTATTAGTTTACGAATTACAGTTATTTAAGTGAAGCTACTGTTTTAAATTTTCAAAACAATAGAAAAATCTGTATTTCATGTGTTGATAAAGCATTGCTTTCTGATGAGAAAAAATACTGTTCATACAAAGCAATGGCTTGATAAGAGTTATTCGGACTTTACTCTGTTGGAAACCACAGTTAAGTGGTGGTATGCTGACTTTAATCGCGGTCGTACAGACACAAATAATGCTGAACGCTCGGGTCACCCAAAATCGGCAGTTTTCTTGGAAAACACCAAAAAATATATACAAACTGATTTTGGCCAATCATAAATTGAAGTTGCGTGAAATAGCAGAGAGGTTGAGCATATCAGACCGCAGTGTATTCACCATTTTGCATGAACATTTGTCAATGAGAAAGCTGAGTTCAAAGTGGGTGCTGCGTTTGCTCACAGTCGATCAAAGACAATAACGCGTCCACGATTCAGAGCCTTGTTTGCACCTGTTTCAACGCAAAAAGAAGGAGTTTTTGTGTAAATATGTGACAATGGATGAAACATAGATCCACCACTTCACTCCGGAGTCAAATCGGCAATCAACTGAATAGACAGCAGCCGGTGAAAGCCGTTCAAAGTGATTAAAGATGCAAACATCAGCAATCAAAGTTTTAGCTTTGAGATGCTTAAATTATTCTGTTCACCTTGCGAAAGGAAGAACCATCAATAACAAATATTATATGGCATTATTGGTGCGTTTGAAGGAAGAAATCACTAAAAAACGGCCAGATATGAAGAAGAAAAAATGATCGTGTCACAAATCGATTGCAACGATGGCAAAACGACATGAATTGCAAAACTACATGAATTGCACTTTGAATTCCGCATCCACCCTATTTTCTAGATCTGGCCCCAGCGATTACTGGATGTTTGCAGACCTCAAAGAATGCTCCAGGGAAAGAGATTTGGTCCCAATGAAGAAGTGATATCGAAAACTGAGTCGTATATTTTGAGGCCAAAGACAAATTGTTAAAAAAAAAAAAAAACAAAAAAAAAAAAAAACCCCAAAAAACCCCCCATCAAATTGTTAGAGAAGAGTTGGAATCAATGTATCACCCTAGAAGGAGAATATGTTGATGAATAAAGTCGAATCTTGCCTAAACGTTGTTGTTTTATTAGTTAAACCCTGGATTTATTGAGTGATGTATTATGTACGTGTATAGGCATCCCCGCCAAAAAAAGCAACTTTGTATCATATCGTACCACCGTAGAGAGTCGGTTAAATACCGCTTTTGGTCCGGGCTCAGGGTTAGAGTTAGCAATTCTTTATCGTTACTTTTGTTTCTGCCTTTTTTAGTGAAAAGATATAAATGAAACCTAGTCCCGAGTTTTCTAAACTCGCAGCACCTCCCACGTTTAACTGGATGCTCATTTTTACTCTTAGGTGAATTTCACGTGAAACTGAACAATTTTCTGATTTCTATCACTTTTTGAGGTGACGGCAAATAGTAATAATATCTTATTTCTCGGTCTTTTATTCGGAATGAAAGTGTTGTACCCGTTCCATTCCATTTGAAGTGCTATCGTGCAAGACACTAATTTGCGTGTCTGATTTAGAGCAATTAACAGCAAAATGGTACATCTCCTGGACCTTATATGCGAATGCGAGATTTTAGCCAATGTGAGCAGTAGAGCTGAGTTCGAATTCCAGTGGAATTCCTTGCATTCACTTCCGCGCAAATACTTTTGGGAAAGGAATTAATCCGTCTCTTCTTTTTTGGGATGTGTCTTTTCACCGGATCTGTTCAACTTGTACAGCGAGAATATTTTGAGGACCCTAGAAGTTATGCCTGGATTCGTAATCAGAGGCCACAATTTAAACAACCTAAGGTACGCAGATGATACAGTGCTGATAGCAGACACAGAAAGGAAACTACAAGACCTCCTACAGAAGGTAGCAGAAGAAAGTAACAAGAAAAGACTACAAATAAACTGCACGAAAACCGAATGCATGGTCATCAGTAAAAAGGGCAGCCCAAAATGCCAAATACAGGTCGGGGATACTAGAAACAAGCAGGTACAAAAATTTAAATACCTGGGAAGCGTTATAACAGAAGACGGAAAGTGCGACACAGAGATCCGAAGGCGAATTGGCATGGAGAAGGAAGCATTCCTGAAGTTGAGTAAGGTATTAAGAAACAGGACAATTTCGCTAGAAACTAGGAAAAGAGTACTGGATTGCTACGTGCTGTTCGTCCTTCAATATGGCAGTGAATGTTGGACAATATCATCAAAGATGAAGGAAAAACTTGAAGCAACTGAAATGTGGTTCTACAGAAGGATGCTGCGAATATCATGGATCGAGCATGTGAGCAATGGTGAGGTCTTGGAAATGGAAACAAAAAGGAAATTAATACTGAGCATCAGGAACAGACAGCTGAAGTTCCTTGGACACACAATGAGGAAGGAGGGCTTGGAGAATCTGACACTAACAGGCCAGATAGAGGGAAAAAGAAACAGGAGAAAGCAACGGATAACATATTTGAAGGACCTAATCAGGTGGATGACGGAACGAGGATTGCATGGTGTAACAGGAGAAGGTGTGCTCAGAGCCACCTGGGATAGGGAAACGTGGAAGGCCATGGTCGCCTACGTCCTGAAGGGACAGGGCACATAGAAGAAGAAGATTAATCCAGTTATGGGTTAAATGATAGGACAGATTGGGTTGTATAGCCTTGGCTGGTAACCCGTCTACCACAGAAAATAATAGCAACCTACTCCGTGATAATCTGACTAGTCAGTCATGTCTCTTTCGAGACATGATCATTCAAACATGTATCCCGTTGGGCACTTTAACTGACTGACGTGAAATGACGCGACACTTGCGCAGACGTTACAGATTAACAGCGAAGCTTCATAATGCTGTAATATTAAATATGAATCATCTTACGTCATCAAATAAGTAAAAAAAATAGTGATCCTTGAATTTTTAAAAACTATAATTGTTAATTAGTTTTCAGTGTACAAGACGAACCACTGCTTTTAATTCGTTTTTTTTTTGCTCCGAAAGTAAAAATTTATATTATCTAATATTAATGTGCACTATACATCGTAAGTTAGTAGCTATTCTTTGGCTTTTAGAAGCATCGTCTAAAAATTGATATTTACGTGTTTTTTCAATACTACTTTGCTAGCTCACGTCAGACCAGACGGACTTTCTCTTCTTGAAGGGTCTTATTACAATACTACCACCACCACCACTACTACTATTACTACTACTACTACTAATAATAATAATAAGGAGTACGTGAGTCTGTGTGTATATATATATATTAAGTTTTAGGATGTTAGAAAACTAGATTGCTATGTGATGTCAGTTCTTCAATATGGCAGTGAATGTTGGCCAATATCCTCAAAGATGAAGGAAAAACTTGAAGCAACTGAAATGTGGTTTTACAGAAGGATGCTGCGGATATCATGGCTCGAGCATGTGAGCAATGAGGAGGTTTTGGAAAGGATGGAAACGAAAAGGAAATTAATACTGAGCATCAGAAAGAGACAACTAAAGTTCCTGGGACATGCAATGAGGAAGGAGGGCTTGGAGAATCTGATACAGGTTTTGATAAAAACATGGATTCAACCATGAGTTTTTAATTTTCCTTCCAGGTACAACTAAAAGAAGTTTGCGAGATATTACTTACCAAATATCAGGCAAAATGGCGAACATAAACTAGGGTGATAACAGAAAATAACACGTATCCAATACTTATGCGTGTCACTATATATATATAGTATCAATCGGAATTTTCTCTCTCACTATATAAAGATATATAGAGCATCGATTACAAATCATGTATATATATATATATATATATAATTTTTTTTCATTTTGCTACCTTGGTTTCCACCATGTGTGATTTCTTAAGGCGATTTTTAATAAAATAATAATAAGGTAGCAAAATAACTCGTTTAAAAACAAAAAAAATATTCAAAAGTTCTACAATATAATTGTATAGAACACTTTTCAATACAAATCTGTACTGGTCTAACCGTATTAGGACCCAAAACTAAGTATTAAACAATCCATGAATCAATCAATCAATCAATCAATCAATCAATCAATCAATATATATATATATATTAAAACGTTTTGAGTTTGAAAATGTGTTTTTTGACAGTATTTGTTTATTTCTACTATTATGTTCATCAGAAATTTGTTTCTGACGAAGGACCGAGGGCGGACTGAAATATAAAATATAATAGTAGAAATAAACAAATACTGTCAAAAAAACACATTTTCAAACTCAAAACGTTTTAATATTCTTTCCTATACATATTAAGACAGTATACGTGGATCATCACTATGCTATATATATATATATATATATATATATATATATATAATTTGTTTGTTTTAACGTTACTTTTAATCGATACTCGTATTTGAATAGATATTTTTTTAATTAAACTATATATTTATAACTCTACCGACCTAAATATTTATGAGAAATTCTGTTTGGTAAATTTGTATCATTCAAATTTGCGATCCCTAGCAACAGAGAATTCATCGATCTGATACGTCTAAACGAAGCTGAATTTTTTATATATATATATATTTTATATATATATATATATTTTATATATATATATATATTTTATATATATATATATATATATATATATATATATATATATATATATGCATATTTGTGTGTGTGTGTGTGTTTGTCTGTGTGTGTGTGTTGTGCTTTCGTTCTTTAAGTAGCCAGGTGCACAAGAATTTTTATTTGAATGTGTGAGAGGGTGGGGTACGGCAGGTTATCGCATTTATAATAATAATAATAATAATAATAATAATAATTATAATAATAATAAAAATAGTAATAACGCAGAGGGACGCTAAGCCAACGAGTAGAAAGCATCCACTTGGAGTTCTTCAACCTACAATTGATACAACTACGTCTTTCCATTGACGGACAGACGTGGTTGTATCAGTTCTAAAAAATTTCTAAGTATCCTTCTGTAAAACCCCATTTTTACTGCCGCTAGTTTTATCTTCACCCTTGGGAACATTGTCCAATATTCACTGCAATATATGAAGATGTATATCACATAGCAATCTAATACTCGAAAAAAGCTAATGCGAAAAAGAAACCGTCTTTTCGTTGATAGCGTCTCTGAAGTTGGGGGTCTGAGAGGCTGAAGCCATTGACCACACGGAATGCGACCATATCCCAGTCAAACACTACTACAAACTGAAGACTCACTACTATATTTATACTAATTGATACTCACTACTCACTACTAAACTACTCACTACTAAACTACTACTACTACTACTACTACTAAACTACTCACTACTCACTACTAAACTACTCACTACAAACTGAAGACTCACTACTATATTTATACTAATTGATACTCACTACTCACTACTAAACTACTCACTACTAAACTACTACTACTACTACTACTAAACTACTCACTACTCACTACTAAACTACTCACTACTAAACTACTCACTACAAACTGAAGACTCACTACTATATTTATACTAATTGATACTCACTACTACAAACTGAAGACTCTCAAAACAAAATTGTTTCTTGGAGCCGATACCAGCTTTTCACAGAACCATCGTCTATCCTTGTTCCCTGTTTCGGATGGGGTTTCCGGCTTTCTTTCTCCCAAACTTTTGACTCTTTTTCTTTTATTTTCGATTGGAGTAGATAGACTAAACTATCGCCCGGTTCACACTCCACCTACGTCTATTGAAGAGGTGAAGAGGCCCATCCCTTGTTCCCTGTTTAGGATGTGGTTTCCGGCTTTCTCTTTTCCAATCTTTTTACTCTTTTTCTTTTCTTTTCTTTATTTCTTTTTCAATTAGAGTAGATAGACTAAAATATCGCCCGGTTCACACTACACCCACGTCTATTGAACAGGTGAAGAGGCCCATCCCTTGTTCCCTGTTTAGGATGGAGTTTCTGGCTTTCTCTTTTCCAAACTTTTGACTCTTTTTCTTTTATTTTCAATTGGAATAGATAGACTAAACTATCGCCCGGTTCACCCTTCACCCACGTCTATTGAACAGGTGAAGAGGCTCATCCCTTGTTCCCTTTTTAGGATGGGGTTTCCGGCTTTCTTTCTCCCAATCTTTTTACTCTTTTTCTTTTATTTTCAATTGGAGTAGATAGACTAAACTATCGCCCGGTTCACACTCCACTCACGTCTATTGAAGGGGTGAAGAGGCTCATCCCTTGTTCCCTGTTTAGGATGTGGTTCCCGGCTTTCTCTTTGCCAATCTTTTCACTCTTACGCAGCCCCCTGCGCATCAGTGGCGTTACCGCCTTGCTCAGGGTGATAAGATTTAAAAAAAAATGTTCACATGCAGTGAATGTTTGTAGTTTGTTTTTTTTTTTTAATTTTTTAAATCTTTTATAACAGCAACGTTTTCCCATCACCTCGTTGTCGAGTTTGAACATTGCAAGGTATCACTGCAGAACTCTATTGTTTCGATATCAAGCAATGCCTGCACATGGGGACTAGAAATTTCTCAGAAGGGGAAACGAGACACGTCTTGTCATTATGGCAACCTGTGATTTAAGGCAAAAAGAAGAGAAAGAAATATTCGTATCCTTTCTTTTTCTGGCAGCTCGATTCCAGCCACTTTCTCATCGGCGGGATGTGGCTTCCCTCTGTCTCTTCTATCAATATTTTTATGGCTTCTGCTCCAAAGAACTTAAGGTCACTGGTGCCCCCTCCACAATCTAATTTACTGGGGCAACCAGACTGGCATCAAAGTCCTAACCTTTTGCAGTTAGATCAACCAAATGCAGGCGACAATTCTACTCCAGCAGCTTTTCTCGCGCAGTGGAACTCCCTTCCATATACTTGCTTTCCTGACTGCTACAACCTCTAAAAATTTAAATGCAAGGCCAATTCCCATCTCTTATCCACTTGACTCTAGTCTTGCCCTCGTCCTTTCCCACATCACCCCGTGTATCTTGTTCTTTTCCTTTCTCTCTACCTTCGCAACTGTCTTCAGTCCTGTGTTCACATCTTTCACTTGCCCTTTCTCTTTCACTCCATGTAGCTGGTCCGTCTTTGTCTTCACTCTGTTCCTGTCTAAAACTTTAATTCTCTTATGTAGCCCCCTGCCCATCAGTGGCGGTACCGCTTTGCTTGGGGTGAAATGATTAAAAAAACAGCTTTATACAGCACCATATATCAGGCCTTAAGGGAAGTTCCCTGCTAGACAATTTTGCGTAATTCTGTAATACTCTTTTAGAGTGCGTTTTATACAAAGAAAAATATATCGCCTTAATATACTAATCTATGGTTACTTATTCAAGCTTACATTTTTTGCTTATTCTGTAGTTTCCGAGTGTAACTTGTATGAAGTTGTAAGGAATGGAAAATCCATCGCCTTTCAAGTGTCTTTAAACGCAGGAACGAAGAAGGCATGCGCGTAAGTTACTTCCGTTTTATTTTGTTTTTATATTTCAAAGAGAATGTATTACTCTTCATTTTATGTGGATGTGCAGGTAATGTAGTAGATGGTGCGCCGAAATGAGAAATTGGAGAGCAAATTTCGAATTCCAGTTGAGTTCGTTTCATTCAATCACATGCTGTTGGAAAAGGTTTGAATCCATCTTTTCTCACTCTCTGTTATAGGTTAAATAGTAAGACATGTATCTGGAAAAAAAGCATACTTATCTTCCAAAAATTAAGACCATATTCACAAAAAGAAAAAAAATTATTCTTAAAATCACAAATACGTTTTGGTTAAATAGTATAGACATGTATCTGGAAAAAAAGCATACTTATCTTCCAAAAATTAAGACCATATTCACAAAAAGAAAAAAATTATTCTTAAAATCACAAATACGTTTTGGTTTTAATTTAAATCCCACAAAGGGTTGATAAGCTGTAAAAAAAAACAAAAAACGATTATTTTATATTATAAATTTTTGTTATCAATTTATTATACATTTACGTGGTTTTGATAATATATAACAGTTATGGAGTAACCGGTGTGACTTTAGTTCACTCCTTTTTTTCTGAGCCAATTGTACTATGACATGTTATACAGAGATTTTCACAGTATTTACATTATTCAGACTATTGTCCTTATCTTTGTTGCCATTTGTACAACGTTTCGGCCGTTATGCACTGCGGCCTTCTTCAGGTGCTCGGAAATCAGGCTCGAGGTAAGGAATAAGAATTATATATCCCAGTGATTGTAATAAAAGGTTCGGTTTGAAATTCCTAGCACCTGAAGAAGACCGGAGCGTACAACAGTCGAAACGTCATATAAATGACAACAACGAGGAGGACAATAGTCCGAATAATATTAATACTGTAACTACTACCTCATCTCAGAAATATAGACAAAGACAGATTTTTATTTTGTGCTTTGATTAATTTTCTCTATCAATGTTTTTGTTTTGACTAAGTTCTGCTATTCATTTTTATTTTTTGTTTTGACTAAGTTCTGCTATCCATGTTTATTTTGTATTTTGAATAAGTTCCACTACAAATGTTTATTTTGTGTTTTGACTAAGTTTAACTATAAATTTCTTTGTTTTGACTAAGTTCTGCTATTCATTTTTATTTTTTGTTTTGACTAAGTTCTGCTATCCATTTTTATTTTGTGTTATGAATTATTTTCGCCATTCATTCACACAAGCATGTCAGGTAAGTAGATCTCATTCTTCTAACACTCTTGCCCTCAATAAGCAACTTGAGTGTTAAGTGTTAAGCCGTCCTTCCTCATTATGTCCAAGGAATATCAGCTGTCCTTTCCTGATTCTGAGTAGGTTTTCCTTTTGTTGCCATTTTCTTTAAGTCTCCCTTTTAGCGTACTCGCCTCCCCCATGAAATTCTGAGTATCGTTCTGTAGAACCTCATTTCTAACGCCGTTAGTTTTATCCTCAACTTTGGAAAGATTGTCCAGTATTCACCGCGATATATGAAGATGTATATAACATAGCGATCTAACACTCTTTTCTTTGCTTCTAACATTTTTCCCTTTCTCAACGCTTTTGCTTAGCTTCCGGAGTGCCTCTTTTGCTAGTCCAATGCATACTTCGAATCTCGGTGTCACATTTTTCATACTCTGTGAAAACGTTTCCCCGATATTTGAACGTTTGTATCTGTTTGGTGTTTATATTTTCAGTTTGCAACTCGTATCTAATTTTTTTCTCTTGCTGATGACCGTACTGTCTGTCTGTCTGTTTGTCTGTCTGTCTAGCAGTTGATATTTAGTCTTTTTTCTCGCATTGTTCTACGATTTTGTCTAGGATGTCCTGTAGCTTTCTTTCCTAGTTGACCATCAACACTGGATAATCTGCGTATCTTATAATGTCAAGATTACATTCTTCTTCTTCTTCTTCTTCTTCTTCTTTTTCTTCTTCTATGTTCCGTGTCACTTCCTGGCGTAGGCGATCATTGCCTTCCACATCTCCCTATCACTTGTAGCTCTTGGCACCTTTCTCTCGTTACCCCTTCGAAACCCTGCTCTGCCATCCATTTGCACAAGTTCATCAAGTATGTCACGCGTTTTTTAACTGGTTTCTCTTTTCCTCTATCTTCCATGTGAGTATCAGATTCTCCAAGCCCTCCTTCCTTATTACAACTCTCAGAAACTTAGCTGTGTTAAGTATCAGTTTCCTTTTTGTTTCCATCCTCTCGAAGACTTCGTCATTGCTCACAGGTTAAATCCCTGGTATCCTCAGCATCCTTCTGTAGAACCACATTTCTGTTGGTTCAAGCTTTTCCTTTATCCTTGGCGAGGTTGTCAAGTATTCGCTGACATATTGAAGGACAAACATCACAAAACGATCCAGTACTCTCTTTTTTTTTTGTTTCCAACGAATTTTTTTATGTCTCTCAATACTTTAATCAGCTTTTGGAATGCATCCTTGTCCATGCCAATAAGCCTTCCGATCTCAGTGTCGCATGTTCTGTGATCTGTTAGAACGCTTACCAGGTATTTAAATGTCTCTACCTGCTAGATTTTAGTATCCTTAATCTATAGTTGATATGTTGGGCCCCTCTTTTTACTGATGACTATGCATTCAGTTTTGTTGCAGTTTATATGTAGTCCTTTCTTTCTGCTTTCTTTAGCTACGGCCTGTAGGAGGTCTTGTAGTTTTCTCTCCGTGTCTGCTATCAGCACTGTATCATTTGCGTCTCCTATAGTGTTCAGATTGTGGCCGCCAATGATAAATCCTCGCATGTCTTCTAGTTCTTTCAAAGTTGTCGCGATGTATAGTTTGAATAGATCTGGCGAGAAGACGAATCATTGTCTTACATTCCTTTCCATTTTTATATATCTGCTGAACTCATTTCTTGTTCGTATGCAGGGGCTTGCTGCCAGTTAGACGTTCTTGATTATTCTGTTGTCATTCCAGAATATGCCAAGGTTGCCGAGCATCTCTATCAAGTCTTTGTGGCGTAGTTTGTCTAATGTCTTTTCGTAGTCTATGAAACGCAGGTAGACGTTCTTCTGTATCGTATTGCCCTTTCTGTTAACATTCTGATCATAAATATCGCGTTCCGTGTTTCATTTTCTCAGAAACTGCACCGTTTTTGTCCTATCTCTGGCTGGATTTTACTGCTCGTTCTATCCATCAGAATTCGGATGATGAGTTTTGTTATGTGGCTCATTAAGCTGATTGTTCGGTGGAGTTCACATTTCTTTGCGCCTGGCCTTTTAGGCAGTGTTATGAAAATCGATCTGGTTAGGCCTTCCGGTATATCGCCATTGTTGTAGATTTAATTTATTATTTCTATAATTTTGTCTACGTCGAAATAGTGTATGGATGTCAGCATCTCTTATTACAATATCATCTAGTTCTGCTGCTTTGTTTCTATTCAATTTGGTCATTGAAATTTCGATTCGATTTCTAAAATTTCCGCTCCGCCGGTATTCCTGTGTATTCACAGTTGCTCTCTCTTGTGGTGGAAGAGATCTTCTAGATGTTTTTCCGATTGCTGAAATATTTTCTCTTTCTCTAACACGAGCGTTTCATCCTTGGACCTTATACACCCAGTTCTTTCAACCTGTTCTACACCCAGGTCTTTCAACCTGTTATACACCCAGGTCTTTCAACCTGTCCTTTTATTTTTATGCATGTTTCTTTTATTAGTTTTGCTCAATCTCTCTACCTCTGCACATTTTTCGTTGAACCATTCGTCTTTAACCTGTCTGCATTTGCCACTTATTTCCTTAAGTAGTTTTCTGTATTCCGTTCCATGTCTTGGCATTGTTTTCTGTTACTTTTTCATCATGTCAAGAATCTCATCTGTGATTCACTCGTTTTTCCTTCTACGTCTGTTTTTCTTTGGGACGATGTCGTTTGCTGACACTTCTTTTATTGTGTCCCATTTCGAATTTCTGTTTCCGATTTGTCCCTCGTATTTTCTTTTTACACTGTCCATATATTTTTTACTGCCGGTTCGGGTCGTTCACGGGTCTGTATATTAGGCCCCTTCAATCCTCGAAGTTTCATCCTTAGTTTCATCCGGGAGGTTGTCGCTTCCGCAGTCGGAACTTTGATAAATTTTGCAATGAACAATTACATTTCTTTACTCTCCTGATAAAAAAAAAAATCCAGGTAGGATCTTAAGCTCCCTTAAGATAGCATCGCTGTAAAGGCTGAATAAATCTGGGGAGAAGATGCAGCCTTGTCTCACGCTCCTTTCTATTTTTGTATATTTACTCGAATTATTTTTTTTATCTGTATGTACACTCTTTACCCCCAGTATATATTTTGGATTTTTCTAACATTTATTATTTTCTTTTTTGATATTAAAAAAGAATCAGCAATATTTTCGGTCCTGATCTGACAACTCGGCTTCAGTCACCTTCTTACTGCCATAAGGTTGCCTCTCTGTGTCTTTTCTATAAATACTTCCATCGTAATTGTTCGGATGAGCTATTCGCTGTGGTACCTAATTTTTAAAAAAATTATGCGCAGTACTAGACTAGCATTGAAATCTCATCAATTTACAGTTGAGCTGGCTAGATCGAGCCGTAAGTTCTATGCTAAGAGTTTCTTTTCTCGTACTTATCATATTGTGGAACTCCCTTCAATGATTTCATGCCAACTTTAATCTTCAAAAATATTTAAATGCAATGTCACTCGCTATGTATTGTCCACCTTATTACTCTTTCCTCTTCCAGCTCATTATTAATGGTTTTTTAATTCTTCCACACCCTGTACCCGTTATATTTTACTGGTTTTATTGCCCTGCATGGGATGATACCGATTAAAAAAAAAGAAGTAAAACTGAATATTAAATAAAGTTTTCAAATTAATAAACAGGGGGCTCCCATCATAAGTGGAATTATTGATGTCTTCATGTGTTACATTTTTAGATTTCCCCATCATGATAGAAAAACTATCAAAATACAAGATCAATGTATTAGTTTCACTGTAGTCTGCAGCAACTGTCATGTCAATAAGAAAGTACATTCTCTTTTTGTAGTCTTTGATCACAGTGTCTGGGAGATGAGCTTTTATTGTTCTGTGATGTAATGAATATGCATACATCTTGGCTCTCCCTCACAGTAATGTGATTGGCTGGTGTCAGCCATAAATACAGACGAAGGCGAGGACGCATAGAGGTCTATTACTACTAGAGGTCTACGTCCAGAAGTCTACAAGTCTACTGGTCTACCACTAGAGTTCTACAGGTCTACGACTATTGGTCTACGTCTATCTCGGGATACTGCATACGACGAGTACCGTCCATTACGTTTGCATACTAGATTGTCCTACCCGGTTACATTTTCCAAAACCGTTTAGCTACCTCGAATCAGATATATATCCCTTTCCGGGACATATTCTCTCTGTGTTGTTGTCGTAATTATTATTATTATTATAATTATTATTATTATATTGATTTTCTTTTCAGGAGATTTGATGAGCTGGAAGATCTTTTGTCGAAACATAATTGTGTTCATCTTCTTAAACTTATACGACAGCTGCTGCATTACTGTTGTAAGTATAGGATAACCACCGTTTCATATTGATCATTCATTTTTGTATAGATATTTATTAAATCTAAGGGAATGTTTTAACATAAAAATAATAGTAATGAGAAAAGTAGTGCCTACCTCTTTTCTGTTATACATATTGTACGCGTGGGAAAGGTATTAATCCACCTCTTCCCTCCAGTTATGGGTTAAATAATAGGACAGATTGGGTTCTATAGCCTTGGCTGGCAACCAGTCTACCGCAGAAAGTAATGGCAAACTACTGCGGGATAATCTTCTGCCCAGTCAGTCATGTTTCGAAAGAGACATGATTGCCTAAGCGTGTATCACGTATGGCACTTAAATGACTGACTGAATATAATAGTACTGGGCATAAAGTGGGGGATCGGTTTTATATTGTTACGAAGTAATAAGCTAATCCCCCATTAATATACTTAATATAATAATGTAATATAATCTATCTCTTCTTTCTCCAGCTATGAGTTAAATAACAGGATAGATTGGGTTCTATAGCCTTGGCTGGCAACCAGTCTACCGCAGAAAGCAATGACAACCTACTGCTGGATAATCTTCTGCCCAGTCAGTCATGTTTCGAAAGAGACATGATTGCCTAAGCGTGTATCACGTATGGCACTTAAATGACTGACTGAATATAATAGTACTGGGCAGAAAGTGGGGGATCGGTTTTATATTGTTACGAAGTAATAAGCTAATCCCCCACTAATATACTTAATATAATAATGTAATATAATCTATCTCTTCTTTCTCCAGCTATGAGTTAAATAACAGGATAGATTGGGTTCTATAGCCTTGGCTGGCAACCAGTCTACCGCAGAAAGCAATGGCAACCTACTACTGAATAATCTTCTGCCCAGTCAGTCATGTCTCTTTCGAGACATGATTGCTCAATCGTGTATCATGTATGGCACTTAACTGACTGAAAGAGAATGAGAATGCTTCAGTGGGAAGAAAGACAATGTAAGAACATGATTTAGGAAGACAAAAGATGGAGATTGACGTTATATTTAAATTTCGGAAGATTGTAGGTGCAGGAAAACAAGAAACCGGGAGAGTGTTCCACGGGCGAGAAGTGCGAATAAAGAAACGATAGACATAGACCTTACGGTTACATCTAGCTATTTCAACTGTAAAATGATGAGTCAGTCAGTTAAGTGCCATACGTGATACACGCTTGGGCGATCATGTCTCGATAGAGACATGACTGACTGGGCAGAAGATTATCCCGCAGTAGGTTGCCATTGCTTTCTGCGGTAGACTGGTTGCCGACAAAGGCTATAGAACCCAATCTGTCCTGTTATTTAACCCATAACTGGAAGGAAGAGACGGATTAATACCTTTTCCCAAGGGTAAAACAATGGATTCAGCTGGAAATTACGTACAAATACCCTTATGAAAGTTATTAATACCTCTCTTCCCAACAGTTATAGGTTAAATAAAAGGACAGATTGGGTTCTATAGCTTTGGCTGGCAACCAGTCTACCGCAAAAAGCAAT
>JBBBDQ010001330.1:3152500-3277500 GCA_037127315.1 Ascarosepion bandense | reverse complement strand
CATTATTCGTTTTGTTTCAATTAATTTGCAGAAAAGTGTAGTTTCATGTTAAATGGTAAGTCTAGATTGAGAGTTTTTGCTAAAAATCAAATTGCAACTTCACCAGTCAACACATTTAAACTTACATCTTTACAATAATTGTACTTTTTTCTGTTATTCAATGCATTCCTGTTTTTATTTTATTTTCAGGTGATGCAATCGAAAACTCCATTAGCACGTCAGTAAATATCACCGCCAGTGAAAACTGAAATTACACGGTAAACTTGACTGTAATCTGATGAGGTTTTAAATAAACATACAACGTTCTTGTTGCTGATCGTTGTTTATTAAAATATATATGTAGTATTATTTGTCATCACCATCATCAGTCATTAGTCCCATGATCGAATATGGTCGTAGGGTTGCAGCAAAGCAGTCATGTGGAAGAGAATTCCACAGTCGGGAAGTGCGAGAAAAGAAACTATTGGAGTAGAAGTTGCGGTTGCATTTTATCGGTTTCACTGTAAAAGGGTGGGATCTAGTTGCTAATCTAGTTTCTCGTGCAAATTCGTATCTAGGGGGCACCAGTGATCTAAGTTCATCGGAGTAGAAGCCATGGAAGTATTTATAGAAGAGACACAGGGAAGCCACGTCGCGCCGGTGCGAGAGAGACTGCAGGCGGTCTGCTAAGTCGGTATCGATCACATTACAGACCCTCCGTGAAGTGTGTTCCTTTATGCGTAGCGTGTTTTGAGCAATTAGACCCGGTAAAGATCTTCTCTCTCTTGGTCTAACCACAGCTGATGTTTTCCAGTCTGACACGTAGCCGTTGAATCTGTTGAGAGAACGCCCTCCCACAACTGGCTATTGATTTCAGTCTTGGCAACTCTCCGCCCATCGTTGAAGTTTCATCATCATCACACTGGCATTCTTTTTTTTTGTGTTACAGTGAGGTTCACTCCGTACAAGGCTCTGGAACCATTTGTAAGAGGAACAGAGTAATAAGCACAATTTATGCGGATATGTGAGGAAGGTAAGCTTAGATTAAGATTGTCAGTCAGTCATTTAAGTACCATACCTGATAGACGTTTGGGCGATCATGTCTCGAAAGAGACATGAACGACTGGGCAGAAGATTATCCCGCAGTAGGTTGGCATTACTTTCTGTGATAGAGAGGTTGCCAGCCAAGGCTATAGAACCCAATTTGTCCTTTTATTTAACCCACAATTGGAGGGAAGAGATGGATTAATACCTTTCCCAAGGGTATTTTCGAGTAAGTGAATGCAAGGAATATCAACTGGAATTCTAACTCGGCTCCTCTATTTCTCGTTATCCACTGCACCACAACGCACATCCTTCCACAACGCACATTCTTAAGATGGTAATGATCGGAAAAACATCCACTTGGAAGTCGGTTCCACAGAGCATCGGTTCGAGGGAAGAATCGGATTGAGTAGAACTTACTTCTCACCAACGAAATATGAAGAGAATGAGGCTGGGTTGCTTCAATATGCGCAGAATAAAAGCAAATGACTCCTCAAAAACTTTTTTCTAAACAACTAAAAATTGCAGCACAAGAACTACGCAACCACCCCGACATAATTGTAAAAAAAGCAGATAAGAGCAACATTTTCGTCATCCTAAACAAAATGGATTACAACAAAAAAAACTCGACCACAAACTCGACCACATCCTCCATGATCACACAAAGTTTAAAAAACTTAACAAGAAGCCGACCAACTAACTAAAATCAAATGTTAATAAACTCATTACTGCTAATAATGCCGAACAGAACTCTTTAAAACTCCCTAAAATTGTTGGCGACTATAGACCTGGTTACATATATATATATATATATATATATATATATATATATATATATATTTAATCATTTTACCCCAAGTAAGGCATTCCACTGCCACCATTGCGCTTGGGGCTACATAGGGGAAGATAAATAGACAGAGTGGTTAGATATAGGAAATGTCAGAAGCGGGGTGATAGATAGTTGGGTGGGTGGGAAGAGTGTTTGAAAGAAGGGAAGCGAGTTAGTTTGTTAGGAGGTGTCTATTGACCTTACATTTAAACTCCTGGAGATTGTAGCCGTCGGGGAAGCAGTCATGTGGAAAAGAATTCCACAGTCGGGAAGTGCGAGAAAAGAAACTATTGGAGTAGAAGTTGCGGTTGCATTTTATCGGTTTCACTGTAAAAGGGTGGGATCTAGTTGCTAATCTAGTTTCTCGTGCAAATTCGTATCTAGGGGGCACCAGTGATCTAAGTTCATCGGAGTAGAAGCCATAGAAGTATTTATAGAAGAGACACAGGGAAGCCACGTCGCGCCGGTGCGAGAGAGACTGTAGGCGGTCTGCTAAGTCGGTATCGATCACATTACAGACCCTCCGCTGTACCTTGTCGAGAAGCCCAAGGAGAATAGCAGGGGCACCCGACCAGATATGGCAACAGTATTCAATGCACGGGCGGATGGTAGATTTATATATGTACAGGATAGATTCAGACGGAAAAAACTTCTGAGCCCTTCACAGAGAACCGACTTTCATAGCAGCGGATTTAGCAATGGATTCGATATAGTCATTCCACTTGAGGTCCGCTGAAAGTGTGGGACCAAGGAGGCGTAGTGTTTTACTCTCTGGGAGGCAAGCCTGGACCATTGCACTATAAAAACACATAAACCTCACTATCCTCTCCGTTCTATAATATTACAAATTCCAACCTCGGTATACCAGTTAACAAAATACATTCACCAACTAATTACTCCCTACCTTCCTAATAAATATAGTGTTAAGTCAACATTAGAAGTAATCCAAATCTTAAAAAGCGAAAAACCCAACAATTAAATCATAGCTTCACTCGATGTTGAAGGCTTAGAAAAAAATCAATAAATAATTATCCAAATGTTGCAGAATTTTTGTCTTTATTTTCAACTGAAATTAAAGTAAAAATACGTTTAGAACAGCTCATGATTAAACATAATAGACATTCATTGTATGTACTGTCTCTTATATATAACAGCATATGTTTAGAATATATATATATATATATATATATATATATATATATGAGTGAATACAGAACGAAGAAAGAATTTTTACAACGTCCAAAACATTAATATAAAACAGTGCTCGATATATAATATATAGAGCTATAAATATGTATTATAAATTATATTTTAGAACATGTACATAATTTTTTTCAAAATATATCCACTACAAAGGTACATTTGTTTCGACATTGAAACTTCAATGTCTCATCAGGCAGTACACCAAACATAACTAACCAAATATAAGAAAAAAGGCTTTCCATTCCTGTCCACACCGCCTGATGAGACATTGAAGTTTCAATGTCGAAACAAATGTACCTTTGTAGTGGATATATATTGAAAAAAATTATGTACATGTTCTAATATATATATATACACTATAGTCATACGCAGACAGATCTGTTTCGCTGTATTACAGTTCATCAGTACGCCTTAAACTCCGTTCGATTCCTAACATAGGATTAGAAGCCCGACCGAATCGGTGTCAGTCGGCGATTCTACCCCGAGGCCACGAGCGTCCGGCAGAAGAAGGCAGGCTCTTTAGCGTGTATAAACACGCCCAATAGCTAGAATGCTCCAATTCATTATCGAATGAGCGATATATATATATATATATATATATATATATATAATTTTACTTAGACGGTTATTATTAGGGAAATGTTTCTTAATTAAATTGAAGAACTTCGGCCCCAAATTAGTGTTAACCATGTGATTAAAAGAGGGTGTAAAACAAATGATTTTTTTATTTCTATTTTTCCTGTTATAATTATATTTTTTACGGATTTGATATGCTGGTTTTTGTAGCCACTATTTTTTAGTGCATTATTATAAAAACCTTCATGCCATAAAATATTTCTTAACTACAATACACTTTAATATACCATAATTATTTAATCCTAATTCTAATATCAACATTCCAACCCATTTACTCATGAAGTAGTTAAAAAAATCCAACCTCTTTACTCAAGAAGTCGTTAAAAAGATCCAACCTCTTTACTCAGGAAGTTGTTAAAAAAATCCAACCTCTTTACTCATGAAGTCGTTAAAAAACACAACCTCTTTACTCATGAAGTCATTAAAAAATTCCAAATTCTTTACTCATGAAGTCGTTAAAAAAATCCAACCTCTTTACTCATGAAGTCGTTAAAAAATCCAACCTCTTTACTCATGAAGTCGTTAGAAAAATTCAACCTATTTACTCATGAAGTCGTTAAAAAATCCAACCTATTTACTCATGAAGTCGTTAAAAAATCCAACCTATTTACTCATGAAGTCGTTAAAAAATCCAACCTATTTACTCATGAAGTCGTTAAAAAATCCAACCTCTTTACTCATGAAGTCGTTAAAAAAATTCAACCTCTTTACTCATGAAGTCGTTAAAAATCCAACCTCTTACTCATGAAGTCGTCAAAAAAATTAACCTCCTTACTCATGAAGTCGTTAAAAATCCAACCTCTTTACTCATGAAGTCCTTAAAAAATCCAACCTATTTACTCATGAAGTCGTTAAAAAAATCCAACCTCTTTACTCATGAAGTCGTTAAAAAATCCAACCTCTTTAATCATGAAGTCGTTAGAAAAATTCAACCTTTTTACTCATGAAGTCGTTAAAAAATCCAACCTATTTACTCATGAAGTCGTTAAAAAATCCAACCTTTTTACTCATGAAGTCGTTAAAAAAATTCAACCTCTTTACTCATGAAGTCGTTAAAAATCCAACCTCTTTACTCATGAAGTCGTCAAAAAAATTAACCTCTTTACTCATGAAGTCGTTAAAAATCCAACCTCTTTACTCATGAAGTCCTTAAAAAATCCAACCCATTTATTCATGAAGTCGTTAAAAAATTCAACCTCTTTACTCATGAAGTCGTTAAAAAATTAACCTCCTTACTCATGAAGTCGTTAAAAAATCCAAACTCTTTACTCATGAAGTCGTTAAAAAAATTCAACCTCTTTTCTCATGAGGTCGTTAAAAAAATTCAACCTCTTTTCTCATGAAGTCGTTAAAAAAATCCAAACTCTTTACTCATGAAGTCGTTCAAAATCCAACCTCTTCACTCATGAAGTCGTTAAAAAAATCCACCCTCATTACTTATGCAGTCGTTAAAAGAAATCCAACCTCATTACTCATGAAGTCGTTAAAAAAAATCCCACCTCTTTACTCATGAAGTCATTAAAAAAATCCAACCTCTTTACTCATGAAATCGTTAAAAATCCAACCTCTTTACTCATGAAGTCGTTAAAAAAATTAACCTCTTTACTCATGAAGTCTTTAAAAATCCAACCTCTTTACTCATGAAGTCGTCAAAAAAATTAACCTCTTTACTCATGAAGTCGTCAAAAAAATTAAACTCTTTACTCATGAAGTCGTTAAAAAATCCAACCTCTTTACTCATGAAGTCGTTAAAAAAATGCTACCTCTTTACTCATGAAGTCGTTAAAAAATCCAACCTATTTACTGATGAAGTCGTTAAAGAAATCCAACCACTTTACTCATGAATTCGTTAAAAAATTCAACCTCTTTACTCATGAAGTCGTTAAAAAAATCAAACCTCTTTATTCATGAATCGTTAAAATAATCCAACCTCTTTACTCATGAAGTCGCTAAAAAAATCCAACCTCTTTACTTATGCAGTGGTTAAAAATATTCAACCTCTTTACTCATGAAGTCGTCAAAAAAAATCTAACCTCTTTACTCATGAAGTCGTTAAAAAAATCCTACCTCTTCACTTATTCAGTCGTTAAAGAAATCAAACTTCTTTACTCATGAAGTCGTTAAAAAAATCCAACCTCTTTACTTATGCAGTCGTTAAAAAAATCCAACCTCTTTACTCATGAAGTCGTTAACAGAATTAACCTCTTTACTCATGAAGTCGTTAAAAAAATGCTACCTCTTTACTCATGAAGTCGTTAAAAATTCCAACCTCTGTACTCATGAAGTCGTTAAAAAAAATCCAACCTCTTTACTCATGTAGTCGTTAAAAAATCCAACCTTAATTAGGTAAACGTTATTGTTTGCTTAATAAAGCATTATGTGCTCTCACTATGTACGTTACTCAGACCAAATAATTTTCTTTAAAAATGTAATTAATTACAATGTTTCATTTATAAGTTACACTCCAACATAATTTTAAAAAATAAAAATTATTTTACTAAATATATTTATTTGTTGTTGTTGTCAATACAATGTACCATAATTCTTTAAGGTACTTCTGGGCTGGGCCGTTCTTAGGACCCTGCAGACCCGGCAATTGTGGTGGTGGATGTAAGTTCCCTAGGGACCGCTAGACCCTGGGAAGCCGCAAGGCTCGTTGGGTGAGCAGATCTATTGTAATAAAAAAAAATTAACAAAATAATTATTCGGATTAACTGGAAAATTATGATATACCAACGCTTTCTGACAGTGCCCCTCCATTTTTGACAGTATATCAAACTTTCTGTAGCAAAATACTTTTGAAATTCGAGTTTAAATTTTTTGAAATTTCCTTGAAAAAACTTGTAGAAGATTGAGAGCCGAAGCGCATTGAAATGATATAAAAATACTTAGGAAATCACCAAAAAGTAGTTAAAAGTTGTGAAAACGTTCGTAATGTATAGCTTCAAAACGCCAAAATCCGCGATTTCTTCCGTTTTTTTTTTCGAGATCCTCTCTTTATTATTATTTATGTCAGAAAGAATTAAAAGAAAGTGATCAGCACCTTTCAGTCTCAGCCGCCACATAAAGCCACAGAGGTAAGAGTCCACCATTGTTCGGTGAGTGCCGTTCTGCCACTTATTCCTGAACTTGGCGGCTCTCCACATTCGTTCGATGTGTTGCGTGTGGGCGCCAGTTTGTGGAGCAATAAAATTCGAGATGTGATTCACTGAGAGATGGGCAGTCATTCCTCACTTGATTGTACCCCAAACTCGTCTGTGATTACTGTGGAGCCCGGCCGAACCGACTGCTTGACTATAGGCGTCAGTGTTGCTGCACTCCGGTCTGGTATTGCACACAAGAAACATTCTTTAGTCTCACGACACATTCCACCAAATACCCAAATTATCTGGTGTTAATTTTTTATTCTTTTATATTTAATCTTCACAAAATGGTTTAAGTTTTTGGTACTTCAAATTTTTTGTACAAAAATGGCGGGGAGATGACCATTATTTAATCCTAATTCTAACATTAACATTCCAGCCCCTTCACTCATAAGATAGTAGTAAAAAAATAAAAATCTAATGTTCAAACCTAAAATCCAACCTGCTGTTAAAAATTATTGTCTACCCATTTATCTATGGTCTCACTATATATCTTATCCAGACAAAATTAAAAAGTGACATGTCTAGACACCAGGCCATCCTGCTTCCTTTTACAACCCAAATTTTAAAACTCCATGGTTACTTAATTCTCATTTTGATTGAACAATATTGACGCACCTAAAGCATTTTCTCCAACCACCACTCCTTAATTTTCTAAATAACCATGAATTCATCTTAAATCATTTTCACAATTCATTTTAATATATTACATGAAGTATTGTTCTGAAACAGAAAAATTTTGTGTAGTGATGTAATGCTTTTATAAACCATTGTAATATCAAAATTACAATATATATATATATATATATATATATATATATATATATATATATATATATATATATATATATTGTTACGATGGTGCATTTCTATATAAAAAATATTAATAAAGTCTACAAAAAGGTTAAAATGTATAGTCAGGTATTCTACTGAATCCTACTTGTTAATACAAAAATGTTTTCATTCATAAAATAGATAAATTAGAAATAAAACCTTTGGAAGATTCTAGATCATTCTAGTATATTCAAGAAAAATCTAGATGATTCGAGAAATATTCTAATTAGATGCTGGCCCCTATAAAATAGGTTTTTGGAAGAGCGTTGTCAGTTGTAAAAAGGGAATTTCTGGTATTATCAACTCCGGCTTTTGATTCGTAGATTATTATATCCAGCCGAAAGAATCTCTATAAAAAGTTACCGACCAACAAAAACCAAAAAGAGGACCTCCTGGAACTAAATTGGTAAATAGAGTTTTTGAATATTGTCATTGACCAAACAAAAAATTATTCTCTATATACCAACATTTGTGGATTTCCACTGACATTACTTCGCTAGCCCTAACGTGTTAAAAATACTTGACTTTCACATTTCCTTCTCCCTCGTGACACTTCACCAGTAGACCTAAATCTCTACGCTTTCTTTTGAATGCCAAATTTGTATCTTTGTATTTTATGTTATTTTGTGTTTTTAGTAAATTAGATATTTGTTTGTGATTTAGCTGTGTTTTGGTAAATCATTTTCTTTTCTTTTGTTACAAATTCTAACACGTAACAATACATACATACATACATGCATGCATACATACATACATATATATATAAGATCTGACGCCAATGCCCCCTTCCTCTTTCGCCTTTCTCTTTTCCTTTTCTTTCTTTTTCTTTTTCTTTTTTCTTTTATTTTCATTTTATTTTTATTTTTATACTTCTCTTCAGTTAAAGAAAATGCCTATTCCGGCAAAATTTTTTGTACCAAATGGAAGAAATATTGTAAGGTCTGATGCAATGAGCTAATTAGCTCATAGAAATGAACTATAGTTTATAACCACTTGAAATGACGTGTTGAGTTTTCCTTTATAAATATAATTTGCTCTAGGTAACATCCATTGAGCTCTCTATATAGATATAACACTTAATATTATATATTATATTAAGTTAATCTTGTTTGATTATCCTCACCGTTTATGGACTGGACATATATATATATATATATATATATATATATATATATATATATATATATATATTCCTTTCACCTGGTTTCTTTTCGCTTGTCTTTAGTTTTCTTTCTCATCCACCTTTCACTTCTACGTAATGGTCGGGTATACAAAGAAATTGAATTATTTTACAATAACTGAAGGACATCGAATTTACTTAGAATTTAATTGCTACACTTAGTTGGGTAAGCTATGATCGCCCTCGTCTTGATGCGACATGTCACATAAAATAAGAAAAAGATCATTTCAGAAGGACGATAAAAAATAATTAGTTATTGGGTTGAGAAATGAGCCTATTTTTTTTTGTTTCAAATTTATTTGAAACTACGAAAGAACTAAAACAAATGAATCACTAAGAGATATTGATGTTTACTTTGATGTTTACGACTTTCTCCCCTAGTTTAATAATTTTTTTCAATGGCATGGCAATAGAAATCCCCGGCTTTGACTCAAAGAATTCGTCCAACCAAACCCTCATTTCGACGTCATTATTGAACGATACTTGTCTAGAGATTAGAGAGGATGAGCCAGCACTTCTAGTTCGAATTCTTCAAACGCGACTTTTGGTCATATTGGCAATGTGAAAACGGGTGTTGCCATGTTGAAATAACGCCATTTCACTTATTCGGTCTTTTGTTTGGTGAATTGCTTCATTGAATCGGTGCAGTTGTTAAACACAGAGCTCCGTATTAGGTGTTTAGTTACGCTTACGAGGTTCGTAGTGAATTATGCTTTTCCAGTCCCCATCGTACACGCAATATGGTCTTTCGAGGATGAAGGTTGCTTTTCTCGCGAAGTCGCTTGCTTTTTGGGAGCTAAGACTTGCTTTTCGTTGCTTCATATTAACGTTAACTTACCAAAGTTGAGCGTTCTCGAATTCTAGAATACCATAAGCAAGGTTTGTCACAGCGGGCGATCGCAGCTAAGGTAAATCGCAGTAAAACTGTGATTTGCAACTTTCTAAAGAACAGTGAGAATTATGGAAAAGCAAAATCCTCTGGTAGGCCCCAAAAGATTTCTCCTACATTGAGTAGGAGAATAAGACAGGTTCTTATGAAAGACTGGGGACTTTCTTCTAGTCAAATTAAGGCAGTCACAGATGCTGATTGCAGTCCCGTAACCATCAGATGACACTTACGACAAAAAGGCATGGTAAATAAAAAGCGTAAACAAATTTCTCGGCTGCTTCCTCGTCACAAGTTGGGCCGCTTAAAGTTTGGTCGTGAATACCAAACATGGGACGTTGAGAAGTGGAAGAAAGTCATGTTTTCTGATGAGAAAAAATTCAATCTCGATGGTCCTGATGGCTTCCAATGATATTGGTATAACAAAAACATGCCTCCTGAAATTTTCTCCGCACGTCATAGTGGTGGAGGATCCCTAATGGTATGGGGCGCCTTTTCTTACAGAGGGACGATGGAGCTCCAGGTGATGCAGGGTCGTCAGTGAGTGGCTGGTTGTGTTAACGTGATACAAAAAACATCTTTGATGACGGAGGGCCATCGTTTGTGTGGGGATGGATGGTTATTCCAACAGGATAATTCTGCAATCTATGTTGCAAGACGGACCTTGACCTTTCTACAAGAAAATGGGATCCATCTCTTGGGACATCCTGCATGCTCACCGGACTTGAACCCAATCGAAAATGTTTGGGGAGGGATGACAAGAGATGTTTATCGAAATGGCAAACAATATTCAACAAAAAATGAACTTTGTGAAGCCATCTTCAGAAGCTGGAGCAACATCCCCCGCACCTTAATGGAAACGCTTATTTCTAGCATGCCCAACAGAATTTTTGAAGTCATCAAAAGCAGTGGAGGTAGACTTCATGATTAAATTTGGTTGTTGAATATTTTCATACACTTTTTGTACAATTTCGTAGAATTTTTGTCTCTGGTCTTATAATTTTGATCATGTGTAAATTGCCTCATTTTATAAAAATGTAAATTTCTAAATAAAATGTTTGGAATGTAGCTTTTTGTTTCCATAACATTTTAGATTGTAGTATTGGTAACCTTAAGTGGGAGGAGTTTAAAATCTATCTGTAAAAAAAAATTTCTTTTTAAAGATTTTTAAGTGGTCTTAAATTTTTGATCCGGAGTGTATCTATCTTTTGAAATGTGTTCATTATCTATCTATCTATCTATCTATCTATCTATCTATCTATCTATCTATCTATCTATTGAAATATGTTCATTATCTATCTATCTATCTATCTATCTATCTATCTATCTATCTATCTATCTATCTTATCGCTGTCTCATCAGTATCTATATATCTATCTATCTATCTATCTATCTATCTATCTATCTATCTATCTATCTTATCGCAGTCTCATATCTATCTATCTATCTATCTATCTATCTATCTATCTATCTATCTATCTATCCGTCCCATAAGGAGGGGAGGAATTCTTTAAACAAGCTAAGAATTAATGTTAGCAAGTCAAAGTTTCGCGCTCAATTTGTTCTTAATGACACCATTACAGCCTCGTTGTCGTTCGTTACGCGGGGACCTTCATTTAATCCCCTTTATTTAATAAACAGGACATTATCGGCTCTAAGGTTAACAGTGGATAGAATCTGCGACCTTGCTAAATGGATGTTAGCGCACATGGAGGCTCGTTAGAGCTGATCAGTCTCTACACTCGGTTGCTGGACGAAGCATTGGCAAGGCCACACCGGGTTGAGTCGTCATTGTCCGATTAAGGGACGATCTTTCATAAATATGGAAAACGGTACGTTCATTGCTTTCGAGCGATTAATTTGGTGAGATACGGCGCCGTGCCGGTTTGTATATTCATGTTCGTTTATGGCAGCAAGATGATCTATCTATCTATCTATCTATCTATCTATCTATCTATCTATCTATCTATCTATCTATATTTTCATTAAATCTATCTATCTATCTATCTATCTATCTATCTATCTAAATATTTTCATTATCTATTTTCTATCTAAATATTTTCAAATTATTTTCTATCTATCTATCTATCTATCTATCTATCTATCTATCTATCTATCTATATTTTCATTATCATATCTATCTATCTATCTATCTATCTATCTATCTATCTATCTATCTATCTATGCCAGTCTTTTAATAATGTCTTCTCCTATCAGTCACTTCAATAGACATGCATCTATATATGCCCGTTAGTGTTGTATCGGTTTCTTTTTTATTTTCTCTCTACCGATCTATCGCAGTTTTTTCTCGTATCTATATTTCTATTTCGGAAATTCTTGTTGATGTAGATGTTTGCTGAATGTTTTGTGTTTTTCTGTATGCTTTTGTTTTATCTATCTATCTATCTATCTATCTATCTATCTATCTATCTATCTATCTATCTCAGTCTGTTCATATCTATCTATCTATCTATCTATCTATCTATCTATCTATCTATCTATCTATCTATCTATCTATCTCGGCCTGTTCATCTATCTATCTATCTATCTATCTATCTATCTATCTATCTATCTATCTATATCTTAATATGTATGTATGTATGTATGTATGTATCTATCTATCTTAATATGTATGTATGTATGTATGTATGTATGTATCTATCTATCTATCTATCTTAATATGTATGTATGTATGTATGTATGTATGTATGTATGTATCTATCTATCTATCTATCTATCTATCTATCTATCTATCTTAATATGTATGTATGTATGTATGTATGTATGTATCTATCTATCTATCTATCTATCTATCTATCTATCTCTTCTGGAAAGACGTGACTATTTTAGACAACCAGTAGACCACAGCAGTAGATAAAAATTAGACGACAGGAACACTGGAGAAATAAAAAAAAATGTCGTTCTTTTTAAGTAAGCGTAAATAAACATTATTTGTCAATATCTTTATTTCACATTCTATTTACGGTTTTCTCACACTATCTCCTACCATCTTTCATCCAAAAGTCGTAATACAATTCTCCCAAAACTTTTTAATCGTTCAAAAAGTAGATTCAGATTTGCCAAAAACTATTTCAAGTAGTCTCTGGAGAAAACAAATTTCTTTGAAAAAAAAAAAAAGAAAAAAGAAAACAACCCCCCGAAAATAAATAAAACAACTTTATTCCTTGAAGATGGCAAAAGCGAATGTAAGTACTTGGTGAAATAATATCTTGAAATACATCGATATGAAAATTAGAAATATTTACGTGCTTTTTCGATATACAGGGTGCGATGTATAAATTGTCGTCGAAATGAGACTAAATTGAAAACAACACTGACATCTCATTTTAACAGTTATATTTACCAAAATGACACAAAAATATATCGAAATACTAAAGAGTAAATTTATTCAATAAACTCGCTACTGGCTTCAGCTACAGCTTCCAGACAACTTCGGAATCTCTTGCAACTCTTCTGGATGGTTTTCTTGTTTAAGTTTGCGAATGCTGTCATCATCCTTGCCTTCAGTTTATTTTTAGTGTTACAATGAGCTTTGTCGATTTCTCGCTCAACTGCATGCTACACTAAAAAAATCAAGTGGGGTTGCAGTTTATGGTGTTCAGCCGCCAAACTTAAGAAATTGTCTGACAGGCATGACTGGGTTCTTCTGCTTGTGGGGCATGGTGCAGAGTTCTATTTCCAGATAAAGATCTTCTAGCAGCCACCCTCTTGATCCAGGATAGCACTACCTCATCAAGGCACTTGATGTAAACCTTCGTGTTGAGTCTGAGGCGCAGTGGGAAGCATAACATCGCCATCGAAACTGATCACCTTCGTAATGATAATTTAAACTCGTCCAATTTTTTCCGAATCCTCTGAACTGTCACACTGAAATGTTCATATTGCTGCTCACGGTGGAAATGCCAAGGAGCATGTCATTTTCAAATTTCTAGCCGAGTGAATTTCGCCGTGGTCATCCTTTTTTGACAGACGGTGCCCAACCGACACTATTATACTGTACAGTACACACAAAAACAAAACAAAACAAAAAAAAACAAAACAAAAAAACAACAACAGCAAAAAACAAAAACAAAACAATCAACGTTCATGTTGCTCAATGAAATGTAATTATGAATATAAATTTGCGAATATTTATCCATCGAACTCTGCATGCATGCACACATGTCTGTCTGTCTGTCTGTCTGTCTGTCTATCTATCTATCTATCTATCTATCTATCTAACTAACTATTTTACCATATATATATATATATATATATATATATATATATATATATATAAACATAAATAGGGGTCATATATATTACGCTTACTTTCGCTATTCAGTCAGTTAAGTGCCATGCGTGATACACGCTTGGGCGATCATGTCTCGAAAGAGACATGACTGACTGGGCAGAAGATTATCCCGCAGTAGGTTACCATTGCTTTCTGCGGTAGACTGGTTGCCGACCAAGGCTATAGAACCCAGTCTGTCCTGCTATTTAACCCATAACTGGAAGGAAGAGACGGATTAATACCTTTCCCAAGGGTATTTGCGCGTAAGTGAATACAATGGATTCAACTGGAATTCGAACTCTGCTCCCCGGATGACTTTCGCTTTTAGTCATCCTTAAAATCTAGTAATTCTGCCTTTAAAATTTCACTTTATGGCCTTACGTCTATTTCTTTAAAATAAATAAAAAATTATTAACAAAACCATTTAAGACAAATATTTTATTTTATATTTAATAGGCCCTAATTTTACTTTATATTTATCATTAAAGTATTTAATCTGTTTTTCCTCCCACCACGTTTTTAGTATCCTATTCCATTTTTACGTTCCATTTTTAACCTATCTCGTTTATACATTTAATAAATATAAAAGATATTTCGTACATGAAATTTTACCCATAACGAACTTTAAGAAAGGAAAGAATTTAATAATTCAAATCAAAAATAAGCCTGAATGATATCTTAATCCCGTGCAGATTACTGAAATGCAGGAAACTCACAGTCGTGAGTAAAACATAGGATAATATGTATATCTATTAACATACATTTTTGGTCTGTTACGTAACATTGAGTACTGTATTATTAACACCTGATTAATATCAGATAATAATTCTGCTTGTTCCTTCCTCAGTTACTTAGTTCGTCCGTCTGTTACGCCGCACTCTCTACACAAGCTTTTCCTTTCCCTCTATCTTTTTTACTCTCCTCAGTCTTTCTCTCACCTTTGTCAAATGGAAACGTAGTAAAGAGTGAGAGAGTAGGAGGAGAGAGCCTATAGCATTACCGTATCAGTAGCAGCTTAAGCTGGTGGTTGTAGCAGTAATTGTGTGTATGTATATGTGTGTGTACTGTACAATATGGTAAAATAGGTAGGTTTGTTGTCATATCTCGCGACCTAATAACGAAATTTCTGGCCTCTACACCCTTGGCCATTACTCAGTTGGTCTTTTCTGTTTACAATGGACACAGGAGCCATGATCTTTCAATAATAACAAAAAACAACATTTTCTCTTTCAAAATCTTTCACAAAATAGCGTACAGTATTTTGGTTATGGTCTGTGCATACGCCGCTTAATATAAGATTACAGTAAAGTAGCTTCTATGGACATTACTTTTATAGATATTTTAATAAAATTACACTTTGTATTTCATTATTTATGTTTGAAGACGTTACTATCATTTGTAGTATGACAAAGTAAAAATTTTCCAGGAAATCATAATTATCCTTCCGTGGAAATCCCATGGGTTCCGATAGTTTATATATATATAATGTGTATACAAGCGAATACACATATGCATATACTTATTTACCTTTTATATATATATATATATATATATATATATATATATATATATATATATATATATTAATCATATCACCCCGAGCAAGGCGGCAACGCCACTGATGTGCAGGGGGCTACGTAAAAGTGAAAGATTGGAAAAAAGAAAGCCTCTACACCTGTTCAATAGACATGGGTGGAGTGTGAACCGGGCGATAGATAGATCTATCTACTCCAATTATATATATATATATATATATATATATATATATATATATAATTGTTATAACAATCGCATACTACAATTCAAAATAAATCCGTTGCTAAGAAGGTCGGATCACCGTGCAGAGCCAGGAAGTTGTTCCCGTCTGAATCAATTATACTTAGTATAATTTTAATTATGTAATATAATCTATCTCTTCTCCCTCCAGCTATGAATTAAATCGCAGAACAAATTGGGTTCTATAGCCTTGGTTGGCAACCAGTCTACCGCAGAAAACAATGGCAACCTACTGCGAAATAAGTTAGTCATGTCTCTTCGGAGACATGTTCGCCCAAAGCGTGTATGGCACTTAACTAACTGAAGTATAAGCGCGGTAACTAGTTTGTTGTGGTGCAGTGGGTATCGGCTCGGAACAAGAAATCGGGGAGCCGAGTTAAAATTCCAGTTGAATTCATTGCATTCACTTACGCGCAAATACCCTTGGGAAAGGTATTAATCCGTCTCTTCCTTCCAGTTATGGGTTAAATAACAGGACAGATTGGGTTCTATAGCCTTGTCTGGCAACCAGTCTACCGCAGAAAGCAATGGCAACCTACTGCGGGACAATCTTCTACCCAGTCAGTCATTAATTTCTGCGGTAGACTGGTTGGTTGCCAGCCAAGGTCATAAAATCTGTCCTATTATTTAACCCATAACTGAAGGGAAGAGATGAATTCATACCTTTCCCAAGGATAATTGTGCGTAAGCGAATGCAAGGGATTCAACTAGAATTCGAACTCGGCACCCCGGTCGAATGATTGATTTGTATATGTGCAAGATGGATTCAGGCGAAAAAAAACAAAACAAACTGTCTCCATATATATATATATATATATATATATATATATATATAGGAGATATTTCGAATATATTTATAAAATATGTTGTATAAAGGATAGATTTTATAAAAGAAATATATTTCTTGAATATTATGAAATGTCATATTTTATAATATTATAAAATAGCTTTATATTATGGAATATTATAAAATATTTTTTATGAAAGACATATTTTGTAAAGATATAATTTTTATAAAAAACAAAAAAATAAAAACAGTAAAAAGCACACACTCCAATACAAAAAAAAAACATACATTAAATTAAGGAGAAACCAACACCAAAACAAAACAACACCTACCAACCACTATACTTTTTTATGAAAGATATATTTTGAAAAAGGTATATTTTATAAAAAACAAATAAATAAAAAAACCAAGAAAAAGCACACACCCCAATACAAAATAACATACATTAAATTAAGGAGAAACCAACCCCAAAACAAAACAACACTTATCAACCCCAAAACCAAACAAGCACCACCAACCCTAACTTTAAAGTTAGATTTTATAATCACAAAACCTCATTTAAAAATGAAAAATATAGACATAGCACTACCTTATCGAATTATATTTGGGACATAAGATCTAAAATTAAAAAAGACCCCATTTTGAAATGGGAAATAATAAAAAAATGTACTGATTACAATAAAGGCAGTAAATTCTGTAATTTATGTGGCGAGGAAAAGCCTTATTCGAACCCGCCCATAATATGCTTAATGCTAAGACTGAAATTTTAAACAAATGTAAGTTTCATAAATATAAATTCATTGCTTAGTGTGAGAGTGTAGTGTTAAATTTTTTTTTTTTAGCTATGTGTTTAATAAAAATTTTTTCCTAATTTAGTGTGTTTTGCTTTTTTTGTTCTAACCCCCCTTTTTGTGTTGGTATGGTTCCCCCCTATCTTAGTGTATGTCTATTTATTTGGTTTTATCTTTAGTGCTTCAGCCTTTGCCCTGACGATCCGTAGTGTGAAACCGCGGTAGGTTTTGTCTCGCTTTAGATTTTTGTGTCTTTGCTCTACTTTTGTATATTTTCTTTTGTACTTTGTATCGAGCACTTTTTCTTGTGGTTAGTTCCGTTTGGGTTTTTTTTTTCTTTGCTGCGGAGTATTGAATGTTTTGTTCTTGTTCCGCGGGTTTCTTTTTTTCTCCCCATTTATCCGACGCCTTAGTGCACCGGATTGTAACGGAATTAGGTTCTATTTGTTAGTGGTTTTTTTGAAGGTTTATTTTAGTATAAATTTACAGCCTACATACAGAGTCTATTTAGTTATTATATATATATATATATATATATATATATATATAGTGTATCGGGGCAGCAAATAATTTTCTAAACATATACTGTTAAATATAAGAGACAATGAATGTCTATCATGAGCCGTTCTAAACGTCGTTTTAATTTAATTCTTAGTAAACTGTTTCGTTTTTTCATTGATTCTCACAAATTTGAATTTCCTTTTCCTCATTAGATCTGGTACAGAAGGCAATTTATCACTGGATCTTTTTTTGTTTGAATTTGAGTTCGAGTTTGAGTTTTGTTTAACGGCATATCAACATCTATGTGGGTTATTTAATGCCAAAAAGGTGGGGTTTTAAAGTATTTTTTTAAATGTTTGGTTATAGCGAGAAGGTTGATTTAGATAGATTTTAATGAAAATTTTGTTTTTATTCTTTTTTATTTTAGAAAACTGAAAATATCTTTTGGTTTTGTATTAAAAATGTTTTGCTGGGAATAATTTTTCCTTCAAAAATGTGTTATGGTAATCATTTTTTTGTTAAAAAATGTATTGTCGGTAATATTTTTCATTCAAAAATATAATTTTTTTTGTAAAAGTGTATTTTTATACTTTCATAGTGTTTTGACCCTAGTTTGGAGGTTAACTATTTGCTCATAGCCGGGACCCTAACAGGTGCTACCACTCTGGGTCAGGGTGGACCTGGGAACAACAGCAATTAAGTGGTTGTTCGAGTAGTTTTGTCCAATCTAACAAAAAGCGGCATAATTAAACTGTTAACATAAGAACTTGAGTCGTGCTCATAAATGACCTCATCAGATTTAGGCGTTAAACTCGTTCAGGAATGTCTAAATCATATACTACCTTTTTCTCAAATCAACGATTAAAAATGGCTCCGTGCGAATTGACCCTGTAGTCGTGAGAGAGAACAATCCTTTGTTGAGTTTCGTCGACTGGTGGTATAGAATCATAAAGAACTTTTTGAAATAGTGATAAAGTATAAATCTTTTTGAAATAATGAAAACCACATCACTTGAACTCGAAGAAAAAATAATATCATAATCAAGATGTTAATATTCCACACTATATAAAAAAGTTGTAGATAGGAAACCCCTGTCAGTACCAGATAGAGTAATAACAGCTGATCCGAGAGAGCTCTGTTTTCTTGAAAATGCTTTTAAAAGAAACACTTTATAAATTTTAATCGACAGTAACACTGACTGATTAATCAATGAATGCCAAATTTTTCCTTATAAGGTAACGCTTAATACTGCTATTATCATTCTTGGCAATTGATGCTATTTTATATTAAGTTCTGCCATAAGTAATTTCTGTTTTGGGCAACGAATTATAATGACAAATATATAATCCTTACTAACTGTTCCAGAAATATAGCATAACAGGTGATGAAAAGTGGGTTGCATACAACAATGTTCAGTGAAAAAGACAGTGCACTGACAAGAATAAAACTTCGAAACCGACTGCAAAATATGAGCTTTATAAAAGAAACATTATAGTGTTCTTGTGGTGGGATCATCAAGGTATTCATTTCTTAAAATGCAATGAAACGCTAGATGCACTTTTTTGAACCCAGCAGCTGTCACGTGTCCATAAAAATTTCCTTGAAAAGCCACCTGTGCTCTTCAATAGAAAAAAATCTTTGATTGATTGGTTCGACTTTGAAAGTTTATAAACCTTTTTCAGGTTATTTAAAATCAGGAAATGTTTTTAGAATGTACGAATTTTTGGGGGTTAGTGCCAAAATTCTAACTAATTAACTCATAGCTAAAGGAGAAGAGGTACATTCATACTTTTCCCAAGGGTACAAGTGAATATAACAAACTCAACGGGAAATAGAACTGGACTCTCAGATTAACAATTTCAAATAATTATTCTTTAGATGTAGGAAGATGGTTAATGTTTATTTTAATTGGCCTTGTGTGAAACAACCAAACTTCCTACAACTTACAGGTTTTATCCAGAATTAACAGAAGGTTATCAAAAGGTGGATATGTGGAAAAATAAAAGTATACCTTTTGCATATTTAAATAAAAATTTATCAATACAACGGAATAACATGAATTGGTAGGTTTTATGTTCAATGAGAAACAGTATTAAGAAGTTAAGGGTATCAAGAGTTCGTCATAGTCTTTGCAAGAATGAGTTTATGTGTACGTAGGCAGGAACGTATGTGTGTATGTGTGAACGTTATCTTTGGATAGGAGTGTCTTTGACGTATTCGCTCAGTCTTAAAGTTCGGTTATCAAGTATAAAGGGAGGTGAGAGGTGAGAGAGAAAGATAGAGACATAATAGCGATCACTTGACGTTTGTCAAGGGACGTGTCAATTACGCTCGTCATCATCAGTCGAGCTTGATCCGTCTATTATTTCGTTTATGGGCTCGCAAAGGTCATTTGGGAATTCATTCCCGGATGTGATTCTGGCCTTTCCATTGGACGACGAACAAAGTTCGCGTCGGCTCGCGAAAAGGGTCCGTAAAATAATTTGTTTCTGATAATTGGAGGTTATTTGAATTTTGTTTTTAAATGTTTTCTAGTTTTCTATTGGCTGAAAAACATTTCGCATAACGAAAAACATTTTCGCATAACGAGCTTTGTTTTGGATTCACTTTTGCATGCGTGTTAAGCAAAGTTTTTAACTCGAGTCTTTTTATTTATAAAAAAAATCAATGAGTCAGTGCTTAGCACTTGAATATTTAATCTAGATTTTATTTTGTTCTCTACAATCCATTACACCACCAACACATCCAAGCTTACAGAACCTGGTATTCCCAGTTGGTCACCCATCTAGATACAGATCAGGTTGGACGTTGCTTAACTTCGATGATGGTACGGGAACCAGTGTTTGCCCAGGAAAAGTGTTGACGCAAGACTTCAATAAGTAAGGATAACACAGGAAAGCAATTTGGAATTCGGTTGGTTTGCTTTACCTGACCAGCCGTATTTACCCGAGGTTTGCAGCCAACGATTACTACTTTTTTCGATCTCTGTAAAACAGTCTGGTAGAGAAAAACTTTCTAATGAAAACGAAGTTAAAGTGATCACCGAAAACATTTCCACATCAAAACTTGCGGGCATTTTATTGAAAGATATCAAAGAGCTGCCTGGAATATGCCTAAAATTCATTGCAAGTGATGGTGTATATATATATATATATATATATATATATATATATATATATATATATATATATATATAATTTTAATTCAAAAGGAAAAGCAGGAAGGTAAATCCCAAAGACCCGATCCTAATTAATATTAATATTTTAATATTAAAAAATGATACAGGTGGAGAGCTCAATGTAATTAAAATTACAAAGCCAATTATAAAATAAAATAAATTTCGATGTTCAAAACAGTTGAATGATCATTTTAACATGAAATCCCTAAGCAACTACCAAATTTCAAAATGAAATAAAAAAAGCCCTTTTTTTTTATTTCATTTTGAAATGGAAAAGCCTTTTTTTATTTAATTTTGAAATTTGGTAGTTGCCGATGAAATGTGAAATCTCTCTTAGGGATTTCATGTTGAAATGATCATTCAACGGTTTTGAACATCGAAATTTATTTTATATATATATATATATATATAATCGTATCACCCCGAGCAAGGCGGTAACGCCACTGATGTGCAGAGGGCTACATAAGAGTAAAAACATTAGATAAGTGGGTGTGACGAGAAAGACGAACCAGTTAGAAAGGAGCAAGAGAAGGATGGCAATACAAGTGTGATGACAGTTGCAAAGGCGGAGAGAAAAAAAAAGAATATACAGGGTGGTGTAGAAAGAACTAGAGTCAAGTGGATAAGAGATGAGTATTGACATTACATTTAAATTCCTGGGGGTTGTAGCCGTCCTGACAGTAAGAATATGGAAGCGAGTTCCACAGGCGGAAAGTGCGAGAAAAGAAGCTGCAGGAGTAGAATTGTCGTCTGCATTTGTGAATGGGTGAGACTCAGTTGCCAGTCTGGTTGCACGAGTAAATACCTGTTGCAGAGGCACCAGTGACTTAAGTTCCTTGGAGCAGAAGCCATGAAAGTATTTATAGAACAAACAAAAGTTGGAGCTTGTCAAGAACACTGAGATGAACAGCAGGGGCGCCTGACCATATAGGACAGCAGTATTCCATGCACGGGCGAATGGTTGATTTGTATATATGCAGGATGGATTCAGGCGGTAAAAACATCCTGGCCTGACACAGTGACCCAACCTTCCTAGCAGTGGATTTCGGTATTGACTCAATGTAATGGTTCCACTTGAGACCGGGAAGCGAGGGTAAAGCCGAGGAGGCGCAGTGCATTGCTCACAGGGAGACTCGCTTGGTCCATGCTTATGGGAGGCAGGAGGGGTTGTCTGTGATGATTGACAGACAGCAGCTTGGTCTTAGACGCATTGAAATTTACAAGCCACTTTTTACCCTAATCCACCACAGAATGTAGATCCGGCTCAAGATCAGCAGCGAGATTATGTTTGTCCGCCACACCGGATTTTTTACTGATGCGGGAGTAAATTGCGGTGTCATCTGCGTAGATGCCTACTTGGCACTTGATCTCGTCTGGGAGATCATTTAGGAAAATAAGGAAGAGCGTCGGGCCTAGGATAAATAAAATTTAATTGTACTTTTTTAAAGAATAAATCTGATTTTCCAGAATATATATTACATATCTATAAGTCTAGCATTTGTCTATGCTTGGAATATGGCTGTCACATATAGTCCGGTGCCTCTGCTATTTCTCCTATGCTCCTTGATAAAATCCAATGAATAATCAGCAATATTATTGATCTTGATCTGACAGCTCGGTTTCACTCACTTACCCACCACCGTAGAGTTGACTCTCTGTATCTTTTCTATGAACAGTTTCATGGTAATTGTTCCGAAATTTTTTGAATTTAAGTGCAGTACTACACTGGTTTGTGGTCCAGTGGATATCGACTCGGAACGAGAAATCGGAGAGCCGAGTTCGAATTCCAGTTGAATTCGTTGCAATCATATACGCGCAAATACCCTTGGGAAAGGTATTAATCCGTCTCTTCCCTCAAGCTATGGGTCAAATAACAGCACAGATTGGGTTCTATAGCCTTGGTTGGCAACCAGTCTACCGCAGAAAACAATGGCAACCTACTGTGGGATAATCTTCTACTCAGTTAGTTACGGCTCTTTCTGACTGACTGAATATAATAATTGAAAACATAATTAAAACATCTACTGGGCATAAAATGGGGGACAAGTTTTTATTGTCATAAAGTAGTAAACTGATCCCCCACTAATTATATTTAATATAATAATGTAATATAATCTATCTCTTTTCCTTCTAGCTATCAGTTAAATTGCAGACCAGATTGGGTTCTATAGCCTTGGCTGGCAACCAGTCTATCGCAGAAAGCAATGGCAACCTACTGCGGGATAATCTTCTGCCCAGTCAGTCATGTCTCTTTCGAGACATGATCGCCCAAGCGTGTTTCACGTATGGCACTTAACTGACTGACTGACTACACTGGCATCGAGATCTAATCAATTTATTGTTTAGCTCGTTAGATGTAGCCTTAAATTCTATGTTAACAGTTTCTTTTTCTCGCGCCTCTCGCTTGTGGAACTCCCTTCTAGCTCCATGCTTTCCAACCAACTTGCAAAAAATTGAATCGAATGTCAGTCGCTATCTATTATCCTCCTGATTACTCTTCTCTTTTCCCTCTCATTATTAATGATTTTGTTTTTAATTTTTCACTACCCTGTACCACTTTTGTCTTTGTGGTTTTTTTCCTTGTAGAGAGGATACTAATTAAAAGAAAAGATATATAAAGGCGGAAACTATTTATGACCCAAGGTAATCTTTATTTTATTCTTTACGATTTATGACAATTTATTGGTTTGATGAAATATAACAAAAGCAACGGAATTAAGAGACATCGCAACAAGAGGAAGAGAAACACTTGTTATTTCCATTAGCGTAAGAATCCATCACGCGGCATAATAAAATCGAAAGAGTATCCTTCCGGCGTAATAATCAAATCTGTCGATAACGGAAAAAGTAATTACTTGAAAGCCAGCAACAAAAGGTAGGTAGATCGCGTCTTAGGCGGCGTCACGTGACTTTGCGTGATTAACGCATTAGATAATGGCACCGAAAAATGCTCGGCTCTTATCAAACGCTTTAACAGACTGTCTCTTTTTGCCTTCCACGGCTGTGTTGATCGAGAAGGAAAAAGCTTAGCCTTCTCTCAGGCGGAACTGAAATTGTAGACGTGGGTGAGAAGATCTAATATAAAGCAGTTCAAAACAGAGAAGTGGTCACAGTGAATATAGTGTCCGCCATGAAAACGAGGGTGGAGAGTTCGAATCGGTTCTTCGATTCTGTCAATCGGCAGAAGCAAGGAATCGTCTCGAACGGCAAAATGTTTGTGTAGTCAGTCAGTTAAGTGTCATACGTGATACACGCTTGAGCGATCATGTCTCGAAAGAGACATGACTGACTGGGGAGAAGATTATCCCGCAGTAGGTTGCCATTGCTTTCTGCGGTAGATTGGTTGCCAGCCAAGGCTATAGAACCCAATCTGTCCTGTTATTTAACCCGTAACTGGAAGGAAGAGACGGATTAATACCTTTCCCAAGGGAATTTGCGCGTATATGATTGCAACGAATTCAATTGGAATTTGAACTCGGCTCCCCGATTTCTCGTTCCGAGCCGATATCCACTGTGCCACAACGCACATCCCGTTTGATCTTGTAAAAATATCCTTGGATAGTTTTTGCATTCAAGGAACCTAGTGAGTACGCGCATACACATACACACAGAGAGACAGAGAGACACACAGACACAAACAGAGATACACAGAGACACACGTAAGGAGACACAGGCACACACAGGCAAGCACACAGGCACGCACTCACACAGACACAGACACAGGCATCCACAGTCATGCACACATACAGATACAATGACACAGACACACCAACCCACGTGTAGGCACACACCGAAACAAGCACACAGAGACACATATAAAAACACCACCACACACAGATATAGAGATACACACATAGACACAAAGACAGACGCTAAGGCACACACAGACACACACAGACACAGTCACAGATACACGCAGTGATACAGAAACACTCACAGACGGACACACACAGATACACAGAAACACACACTAATATACACACAGACAGGCACACGCACAGGTAAACACAGAGACAAACACACAGATACTCAGACACACACACAGGCACACACAGAGATACAAACACTCTCATAGATACACAATCATACACAGGGAGGCACGCACAGATACAAAGACGCACGCGCGCGCACACACACGTATACAAAGAAATTATCGTACCCAAGTTATATAAGTTCACTTAACCAACGCCCAGTCTTTTGTACGGGTGTAGAAAGTTTATCTCTTGTGTCCTGTTTAGGGTTGGGTTTCCGGTTCCTTCCAAACTTTTCTCATTCTTTTTCAATTCCAGAGCGGCTACCGGCACTGAAAGAGAATGCAAAAACTTCAAAAGAAAGTTGTGACTTAGTGGCTTTATCGCCTTGTTTGGGATGAATTAAAAAGATAGTCGAACGCACACATACGCCGACGTAGGCGGGCATGCAAATCATTAACAAAAATGATATTGGTTTTTTGGTGATCAATTTGTCTTAACTGAAAACGTCTTCCACACAGACACACACAGACGCACAAACCCACCCTACACCCACCCCTACACAGACGCACAAACCCACCCTACCCCCACCCCTACACAGACGCACAAACCCACCCTACCCCCACCCCTACACAGACACACACACACACACACACACACACACACATATATATATATATATATACACGCACTCACACATATATAAATTTTTTTCAAAGTGTATCTGTGATGAACAAAATAAATAAAAGGTCAAGAGGAAAAACCATTCTTAACCAACGCGTTTCGTCCTTTGAGAGATATTTTCAAGGCAATTGTCAGGATTTTATATTGTTGCCTATGTTTATATACAAGAGCAAGGAAGTCAGTCAAACAGTTCCTTTGAAATCTTACTTTTATTGAAAGAATTCATAATTTCTTGAGCATACACGGCCAGAAATTTGTCAATCAAAAGAAACAGGTTAAATCAATCACTGCATGCCTTTGAAGGGGTACAGCACATACATCCATCCCATGCCATAACAATCTGATCACAATTTCTTGAATATTACTCACTTACTATTTTCTTAGCAGCATTTGAATTTTGTGTGAAACACAAGGAAATCCTTGCTCTTGAACATAAATATTTGTTGATATATATATATATATCTTCTTGTCTATATATATATTTGTTGATATATATATATATATATATATATATATATATATATATAAACAAATGTTTGGAGGTACAAAATTTGTTTATATATATATATATATATATATACAAAATTTGTATACTATTTTAAAAACAAGGAATTTATTGACAGGCTCCTTCGTCCAACATATAATCAGGAGAAAATCGTTGGAATTATAGGAGAAATCGAGTGCAAATAATTATCGAGGGACAGTTAAAATAAAATATCCCCCCCCCCAACAAAGGAAGAAACTTTTTGCCAGCAAAAAGAAGGCTTCCGTAATAATATGCAGACTGATTTCAAAATCTTTAATTGATTATTGTAACCAGCTACATGCAAAATTTTGAACCATTTGTGGTGTATTGGATATCGGCTCGGAACGAGAAATCGGGGAGCCGAGTTCGAATTCCCGCTGCATTCATTGCCTTCACTACTATATCAACTACGCCACCATCCCGAATAAATAAGTACAAAAGATTTTCTTGTTGAACAAATTATTCAAAAATGATTTGTTTGTTATTATAGTCCAAAATATTTTTGGGTATCATCAACAATGAGAATAATAAAAAAAGGAATATTCAAAGTTATTTACCTTTTGTTACATTCATAAACTGGAAATACAATGTTTTATATATATATATATATATATATATATATATATATATATATATATATATAATGTTTGGAGGTACAAAATTTGTGCACTACTTTAAAAACAAGGAATTTATTAACAGTCTCAAGAGCCCTTTCATCCAACATCTCATCAGGAGAAAATTGTTGGAATTATAAAAAAAAAACAAAAAAAACCAGCAACGAAAATGAAGAGCAAAAAAAAGGGAGAAACACGCTAAAATAAATAAATATATATATATATATATATATATATATATATATATATATATATATATATATATATACGAGGGCAGGACAAATCGCGTGTAAATAATTTTCGAGGGAGAGTTAAAATGAAATGAAGATACTTTGCAAAATCCTTCTGCAGGCAAAGACAAGGCTTCCGTAATGTTATGCAGATTTGAACCACTCTTTCCTATACGACTTGGCACAGGCTATATTCTCTACTAGGTATTGAGCAATAGCCGATAGCATATTTGATAAGGAAAGATAATACATATTATCTATTTTGCCAAATCGCATTTTCGAAGGTACATGTTGATTAATTCTTGTTTTCAAATGTAAGATTTTACGCCGCACACAACCAGCAGCGCACTGTCAATTACATTCATATAGCAAATTACTTAATTTGATGTCGGGCAATTCATCCTTACGAGTTCATCCTTGCTGTTCTTTTCGTTTGATTTATATTTCCAACGATTTTCTCCTGATGAGATGTTGGCTAAAAGGGCCTTAGGAACTGACAATAAATTCCTTGCCTTTAAAATAGTATATATATATATATATATATATATATATATATACATGTTTCATTAAATAATATAGACAAGTTCTGTCTATTTATTTTGTGTAAGATCCGTTCGTATGATCTGATTAGCTTGATAGTGTTGTCATGGAAAGACGACAAGAAATCGCAATAATTGTTGATTTTTTTTATCAGCTCTGAGCTTTCGGCTTACATAAGCCATTATCAAAGGATGAACATTTAATATTCAGTGAACATAGAACATTTAAATTATTATTAACAGAGTGGAGTTATACAGGGAAAATTTGACAGGTCCATTTTTTGTGTCGCACATGGCTGTAGACCAAGAAGGAATGGTGGTAGTGGGTTTTTTGTTCAGTTGAGTGTATAGTGGCATGACGGATTGGTCTGGGAACTGCTGCTACTATGGTGTAGGGGGTAAGTATAATAACTATGACCTCTCCCGTCGATTATAGGCATTGAAGTATGTTAGTAGAGGTGTCGAAATTTATTTTATTTAGGCTAGGTTTAAACTGTTTGATGTAGATAGCTTCTAGAATTTTAAGTTTTCTTGTCTAAGTATATGCGTATTTTCAACAATTGTTTTCCTATATATATATATATATATATATATACTGTAATAGTTGTTACAATGTTTTTAAATTCATAGTATCACTACACAAAAATTTTTCATGTTTCGAAGCCAGCCCATTATGTTTTGGCTTCATCCTCAGGTGAACTTTATTTGTATTTGTGATAGAAATAATATGTAAAAAATGTTATGAAGTTTAATGTAACTAGTTTTATGTATATTTATTGATACTAATGTGATTTTGTGATTTCAGGCATGACTGTAAATCAGTTGGCAAATGTTTTCCGTAAACTGCAAAATCGTCTTACCCTTTGTATTTCTAATGATGGAGGACATGTGGAAACTTTAATAAAATTTCAATAAAACCTTACAAAATATAGATTTATTCTTTCTAATCCTTTTTACAAATTATTTCTATCGCAAATACAAATAAAGTTATCAATTTTTTAAAGTACACACGAACTTTATGGACCTCCTCTCTCTCTCTCTCTCTCTCTCTCTATATATATATATATATATATATATATATATATACATATATATATATATATATATATATATATATATATAGTGATGATCCACGTATACTGTCTTAATATGTATAGAAAAAAAACTATTAAAAAGTTGTAAGTTTAAAAATGTCTTTTTTGACAGTATTTGTTTATTTCTATTATTATATTTGATGAAGGACAGAGGACAGTGTGAAATATAAAATATAATAATAGAAATATACAAATACTGTCCAAAAAATACATTTTTAAACTTACAACTTTTTAATAGTTTTTCCTATATATATATATATATATATATATATATATATATATATATATATATTCTAAACATATACTGTTAAATATAAATGACAATGAATGTCAATTATGTCAATTATGTTTAATCATGAACCGTTCCAAACGTTGTATTTTGGCTTTAATTTCAGTTGAAAATAAAGACAAAAATTCTCCAACATTTGGATAATTTTTTATTAAGTTTGTTCTAAGCTTTCGGCTCACATGAGCCATCTTCAGAGAGATTATTAAGAGGGTAACACAGTAACATCCACTATCAGCGACGATTTTATTTTATGTTGACATAAAACTCCGCTAGGCAACGGCAACAGTTACCAAAAATAACAAACGCAAGTTCACAAATTTGCAATGTGGTTCTATGACGTCACAGCGCGTGATAGCGCGAAATGAAAACAGAACCATGTATTCAAATGCTTAGAACCAACTTAATAAAAAATTATCCAAATGTTGGAGAATTTTTTGTTTTTATTTTTAACTGAAATTAAAGCCAAAATACGAATGTTTAGAACGGCTCATGCTTAAACATAATAGACATTCATTGTCTCTTATATTTAACAGTATATGTTTAGAAAATTATTTGCTGCTTCGATACACTAAATACATACATATATATAATTATGATTAAATTAGTTTATTATTTAAGATTCATTTCATTTACATTTTGACACAGAAATTTCTATGTTTCGAGATTTAAAATTTCTTTTAGCTCGTCATCAGGCAATGCTCAACTAACTTTGGTGAAAATGATTTACATTTGAATGCAAAAACAGTACGTTTATTAAAAGTTAATATATAGGGGAAAGACAAAATTTGCATCAATATGGGTGTGTTTAATTTAACTAATGAAAATGAAAACCCACTTTTAAAATTTAAAATACAAGTTAGATTTTAGATATGATATATATATATATAGAGAGAGAGAGAGAGAAAGAGAGAGAGAGAGAAAGTATATTTATTCATATCTACCAGCCTGAATAATCGAGAAATCTTATTAGGAAAATAATGTTTAAACAAATAAATTCAAAGTATGTCGGATTTAATCCATTTCGTAACGGATTTACTATAAATTCCGTAAATAAATTGACTTTGTTTACTTTTTTTTTACATTAGGATACAAAAACAGAGCAGATATGAATATTCCGAAAAGTCCCTAAAGTGTGTGTTTGAAAACATCATTTCTGGTTTTGTTTAACTGCAAATCCTTCGTGGTCGAGCCGTGTAAGACACGTCAGATCAATTGACGGTTTCCCCAAGTGGACGCAGGTTATACAGCAATTAACAAAAGTTTAAGACCACATTGTAATATTACTTACCTTATGTTGAATTTCAACACAGTAACAAGTTATTTATGACAGACTAGGTATTAACCAGTAACCTCCACCACTGAAACCGATGTGACACAAGGTCGGTTTTTAACGTGGACATTCCGACCCCTTAAGCTCGGGTAAAAATTTCCGCTAAACGTTGCATAAGACAAAATCGAACTCCTGTCTGTTGGAAAACAGACAAGAATATCCTTCGACAAAGCCGTGTCCGGATTCTCTCCGCCCGAAGATAGAGAGTCCGACAAGGTTGTGTTCCGGTGGATTTATGAGAGACTGCCTCAAATTTGCTTACAAATTTGTAGATGGTCTGTTCATTTAAAATGCCCAGTTTTTGTATGATCTCTATTATTTTGGATTAGTGGTTCCATCCGGCGGAGCATGTTGAGAATCAAGATGTTTTATAAAACATTGTTTTTCATTAAACAATGGTAAAACAGGGTCTTTCTGGAAGATAACGTTTTCAAGGCAAGCAGTCTCTTTAATACTCTAATTAAAGAGACTGCTTGCCTTGAAAACGTTATCTTCCAGAAAGACCCTGTTTTACCATTGTTTAATGAAAAACAATGTTTTATAAAACATCAAGAAATAGAACATTATCAAGAAATAGAACATTAATAGCCATAAATAATACTAATTGTTCGGTTATCTCATTCGTTCTCTGATTTCCTGGAATTCTATAAATAAGTCAAAATAATTTATTTTATTAGATTTTTTAAAAACTATATTGAAGTATTTAAACAATTGAATTATAATAAATTTGCTGAATTAATTAATTAATTATTATTATTATTATTATTATTATTATTATTATGATTAACTATAGGGTGCCCAGTAAAAAAAGTAGAAACTATACAGTATAACACGGATTTAAGAGACCCGGATATAAGATACCCTGGTATAAGAGATATTTTATCTGGTCCCAAATTAGAGCCTGTGGTACTGTATATAAAATAGACAAAACACTGATATAAGAGAACCCGGGATATAAGAGTCCCTGATATAAGAGAGATTTTCTCTGGCCCCAAATTAGAGCTTGTGGCACTGTATATAAAGACAAAACCCGAATATAAGATAACCCCGGATATAAGATAGTTTGTATCCGGTCTCTACAACTCTCTTATATCAGGGTTAACAGGGTTATTACTACTGTTTCTAGTCACATCAGTCGTCACTAGTTTCAACGATTATCTCACATCTTTTTGAATTTACCGCTATTTTTAATATTTTTTTTTACTAAACGCCCTCTAGTTTCAATCTGTTAAAATATTCAGCTTCCTTTTTTTAATATTCTGATGAATTTTTATTTTTCAGTTCATTACCTTATGGCAAGTTCAATGACAATAAAACATTCGTAAAAATTCTCCTATCGTATCGCTAAATATTTGAGTTTGAGTTTGAGTTTTGTTTAACGGCATATCAACTTCTGTGGCAATATAATACCAAAAAAGGTAAGGTTTTAATTTTTTTTTTCATGTCCAGTTATTATGAGAAAGTTGATTTAGTCAGATTTTGATAAAAAAAATTATAATTATTTTTTATTTTTATTTTAGAAAACTGAATATATCTTTCAGATTTGTCTTCAAAAACGTATTGCTAGTAATAATGTTTTTCCTTAAAAAATGTATATATTTCTATAAAAGTCCATTTTTATGTATATATTAACTTATTAAATTATTATATGATTACTGTGATTTTTAATATAAATATTTAAAAAAATATTCAATTTTTTCTGTCCAGGTCATCTCAATCCAACTGTAAAATTATTATATGATTATTGTGATTTTTAATATAAATATTCAAAAAATATTCAAATTTTTCTGTCCTGGTCAACTCAATCCAACTGTAAAATTATTATATGATTATTGTGATTTTTAATATAAATATTTAAAAAATATTCAAATTTTTCTGTCCTGGTCAACTCAATCCAACTGTAAAATTATTATACGATTATTGTGATTTTTAATATAAATATTAAAAAAAATATTCAATTGTTTTTGTCCTGGTCAACTCAATCCAACTGTAAAATTATTACATGATTATTGTGATTTTTAAAATAAATATTAAAAAATATTCAAATTTTTCTCTCCTGGTCAACTCAATCCAACTGTAAAATTATTATATGATTATTGTGATTTTTAATATAAATATTAAAAAAATATTCAATTGTTTTTGTCCTGGTCAACTCAATCCAACTGTAAAATTATTACATGATTATTGTGAATTTAAAATAAATATTAAAGAAATATTCAAATTTTTCTATCCTGGTCAACTCAATCCAACTGTAAAATTATTATATGATTATTGTAATTTTTAACATAAATATTAAAAAATATTCAAATTTTTTTGTCCTGGTCAACTCAATCCAACTGTAAAATTATTATATGATTATTAAGGATTTTTAATATAAATATTAAAAAAATATACAAATTTTTCTGTCCTGATCAACTCAATCCAACTGTAAAATTCTTATATGATTATTGTGATTTTTAATATAAATATTAAAAAAATATTCAAATTTTTCTGTCCTGGTCAACTCAATCCAACTGTAAAATTATTATATGATTATTGTGATTTTTAATATAAATATTTAAAAAATATTCAAATTTTTCTGTCCTGGTCAACTCAATCCAACTGTAAAATTATTATATGATTGTTGTGATTTTTAAAATAAATATTAAAAAAATATTCAATTGTTTCTGTCCTGGTCAACTCAATCCAACTGTAAAATTATTATATGATTATTGTGATTTTTAATATAAATATTAAAAAAATATTCAAACTTTTCTGTCCTGGTCAACTCAATCCAACTGTAAAATTATTATAGGATTATTGTGATTTTTAATATAAATATTGAAAAAATATTCAAATTTTTCTGCCCTGGTCAACGCAATCCAACTGTAAAATTATTATATGATTATTGGGATTTTTCATATAAATATTAAAAAAATATTCAATTGTTTCTGTCCTGGTCAACTCAATCGAGCTGTAAAATTATTATATGATTATTGTGATATTCAATATAAATATTAAAAAAATATTCAAATTTTTCTGTCCTGGTCATCTCAATCCAACTGTAAAATTATTATATGATTATTGTGATTTTTAATATAAATATTAAAAAAATATTCAATTGTTTTTGTCCTGGTCAGTTCAATCCAACTGTAAAATTATTCTATGATTATTTTGATTTTTAATATAAATATTAAAAAAAATATTCAATTTATTCTGTCCTGGTCAACTCAATCCAACTGTAAAATTATTACATGATTATTGTGATTTTTAAAATAAATATTAAAAAATATTCAAATTTTTCTGTACCGGTCAACTCAATCCAACTGTAAAATTATTACATGATTATTGTGATTTTTAAAATAAATATTAAAAAATATTCAAATTTTTCTGTACCGGTCAACTCAATCCAACTGTAAAATTATTACATGATTATTGTGATTTTTAAAATAAATATTAAAAAATATTCAAATTTTTCTGTACCGGTCAACTCAATCCAACTGTAAAATTATTATATGTTTATTGTGGTTTTTAATATAAATATTAAAAAAATATTCAAATTTTTCTGTCCTGGTCAATTCAATCCAACTGTAAAATTATTATATGATTATTGTGATTTTCAATATAAATATTAAATAAAATATTCCATTGTTTCTCTCCTGGTCAACTCAATCCAACTGTGTTTAGAATAGGAAAGTAAAGTTTATGCAGAAATTTTAGAAGCCGGAGATGTACCCCAGATGTGGTGCAAGGCCGAATATATAGCTTACCCAATTATAACCGAACTCACTACTCAGTTATAGTAAGACAAGCTCGCTAACCATTACACCACATCGAATTGCCCAAATTTCAAATGTAAGAGAATTTGGATGATAACTTAGCTTTTCTAGGTTTGTAGAACGGGTATTTGACTTCTTCTTCTTCTTCTTCTTTTATGTGCCATGTCCTTTCAGGACGTATGCGATCATGGCTTTCCACATCTCCCAGTCCCTGGTGGCTCTTAGCATGCTTTCGCTTGTTGCACCATGTAACCCTCGTTCCTTCATTCACCTGATCAGGTCCTTCAAATATGTTATCCGCCGCTTTTCCCTTGTCTCTTTTTTCCCCTCTATATGGCCTGTTAGTAACAAGTTCTCCAAGCCCTCTTTCCTCATTGCATGTCCCAGGAACTTTACCTGTTTTTTCCTGATGCTCAGTATTATTTTCCTTTTTGTTTTCATCATTTCTAAGACCTCATCATTGATCCGTGATATTCGTAGCCTCCTTCTGTAGAACCACATTTCAGCTGCTTCAAGTTTATCCTTCATCTTCGAAGATAGTGTCCAACATTCACTGGCATATTGGAGAACCGACATCACATAGCAACCCAGTACTCCCTTCTTTGTTTCTAGTGAAATTGTCCTGTTTCTTAATACTTTATTCAAAATCTGGAATGTTTCTTTTGCCATACCAATTCGCCTTCGGATCTCAGTGTCGCATTTTCCGTCTTCTGTTAGAACACTTCGTAGGTATCTAAATTTCTGTATCTGCTTGATTTTAGTATCCCCCACCTGTATTTGGCATTTTGGACCGCCCCTTTTGCTAGTCATGCAAATTTAAAAATCATTCAGGTACGTTTCAAAGTGAAAAAAAAAAAAACCAATAATATTATTTCGTTTCTTAGGAATATTGTCAAACAGCGTGGTCGGAATTAAATGTACCAACTCTTTTGGTTTCAATCGTAGCTCCATTCCAATTAAGTGGAATAAGCGATTTACCTAAGTGAAGGCGCCATCGTTTCGTATGCAGAACAAACTGAGATTTTAACGAAGTTTTAAGTGTTTGCAAGAAGTTATTAGGCCTGTTTCTCCAAATGGTTTCATTATCCTCCCCGTGGACATGTCCTGTCCACTCAGTTGTCCAAATTGATTCCAGCAGCATCACATCGAGGCATCAACTTCCGTTGTTTATTGTCACAACGATTTGCCGATACATATTTTCTGAGTTATTCCCTTTTAGAAGCAAATTTTATTTCTTTTATTCGTTTTTGCTAAGTGTCCGTATATAGACTCATTTCTCTGCTTTTATTTCCTCTCCACGTACGTCTTTTTACTTTCTTTTTTCTTTCTTTCACTTTTTCTCTTGACTATCCGCCATTATCCTCTTCTTTCTTTTTCCTTTCCTCGTCTTCTGCGTTGCTTGTTACGACCGCAATTAACATCAGCAGCTTTTTATTTGCTTTTTTATTTAGACTGAACTTTGTGTATAAATGGCATATGTTTTGTATATTAGTACTTTATATACGTTTTTTATTATCAAATCGTATTATCAACTTTTTGGTCTTTCTTTCCTCGTAATAATCTGTTTTTTCTTAAATATATTTTCTCCTCGCTTGCTTCTCTTGCCAAAAGTAGTTCCACCAGTTTTAACCTCCAAAACTAAGACCCGCCATGTTACACACATTGTGGCGAACCACCTTCATTCCCTTCATTGTTAAGATGTAAGTTCCACTGGAAAAACCTTTTCTTAAATACATCTTTCCACTCGCTTTATTCTCTTGCTAAAACTAGTTCCACTAGTTCTAACCTCTAAAGTTAAAACTCTTTATGTCACGCACATTGTGACGAACCACCTTCATTCCATTCATTCTTGAAATGTCAGTTCCACTGGAAAAACTTTTTAAAAATATATCTTTCTCCTCGCTTTATTCTCTTGCTAAAACTAGTTCCACCAATTCTAATCTCTAAAGTTAAAAATCTCCATGTCACGCACATTGTTACGAACCACCTTCATTCCATTCATTCATAAAGGTAAGTTACACTGGAGAAACTTTTTCTGAAGTACATCTTTTTCCTAGCTGTCTTTTTTTTGCCATAACTAGTTCCACCAATTCTGATTTCCAAAGCTGAGACCCGCCATGCTAAGTACATTGTAACGAACCGCCTTCATTCCCTTGGTGAGATATAAGTTTCCTTCGAGCAGCTTCTTCCCACGAACCAACTCCCAAAATGATGCTTCCTCGATCATTGCAATTTTAACCTGTTCAAATCTATAGTTAGCTGTTATCTTTCCAACATATACATGCTTCTTAATCTGTATCTCTGGGTATCTCGACGTAGTATTATACAAGCTTGTCTTGCTAGAATCATTACAATTCAGTAGTGGGTCCAATCCTCACTGGTGTCCCTTTCTTTCGGCTATGTGCCACATTTAAGCTGTGCTTAAAAATCACTATAATAGGTTATTCCATTTTAGGCACCTCGGGGTAGTGAAATGGTAACCAAGCATGTCTTGCTAGAATCATTACAATTGAGGAGTGAGTTCAATGCTCACTGAGTGTCCCTTATTTACGTCCTAGTACCACATCTAAGCTGTGCTTAAAAAGTCACCAAAATAAATTATTCCATTTTGGGCACCTCGAGGTGGTGAATGGTTAGCAAGCTTGTCTCGCTAGAATCATTACAATTGAGTAGTGAGTTCAATCCACACTGGGTCTCCGTTGCCATTTCTTTCTGTGGTAGACAGGTTGCCAACCATGATATATAGAACCCAATCTGTCCTGCTATTCAATTCTTTTATCTAGTTCAGTCAGTTAAGTACCATACGTGATACACGCTTGGGCGATCATGTCTCTTTCGATCCATGACTGAATGAGTAGAAGATTTTCCTGCAGCAGGTTGCCAATTCTTTCTGTGGTAGACAGGTTGCCAACCATGACATATAGAACCCAATCTGTTCTGCTATTTAATTCTTTTATCTAGTTCAATCAGTTATGTACCATACGTGAGGCACGCTTGGGCGATCATGTCTCTTTCGATCCATGACTGAATGAGCAGAAGATTTTCCTGCAGCAGGTTGCCAATTCTTTCTGTGGCAGACAGGTTGCCAACCATGACATTTAGAACCCAATCTGTCCTGCTATCCAATTCTTTTATCTAGTTCAATCATTAAGTACCATACGTGATACACGCTTGGGCGATCATGTCTCTTTCAATCCATGACTGACTAAGCAGAAGATTTTCCGCATTTCTTTCTGTGTTAGACTCTTTGCTAATTAAGGCTATAGAACCCAATCTATTCTGCTGGAGAGAAAAGAGAAGTATTAATATTTTTCCCAAAGATATCTGCGAGTAAGGGAATTCAACTTGAATTCGAACTCGGCTCTCCGATTTACTCATTCCGAGCCGATATTCATTGCACTACGACGCACATCCTTTCCGTATTATCATTTTATATGTTCTACCATTTTTTTTTTCAATCGTCAACTTTCAATACATTTTCTTCGCTCCTGTGTATTTAAACGTCTACTATCATCTCGGCTCACTCGTTACTCTTTTGCACACTTCTTTTCCTTTTTATAATTTTTACTTTCTATCCATCTGTCGTTTTTCGCTTCCCTCCCCTTTCACTTAATTCCCTTCTTTTCTATTTTGTCGACTCGATGACATTGGTTGTTTTGTAACTGTTATCGTCATCATATGTTCCATTAACTTCTATCACTGCACTTATTACAGTCAGCCATTTACCTCAAACGTATATTTTCGTTATTTTCTTTGTACAACAATTTTTGCGTATTTCAGTACTAGTTTTATTTGCTAATTTATTTCCTTTCCATATTGCTTTTCTTGTTTGCCATAATATATATATATATATATTTCTCTGCTCTTCCGTCGCAACAAGTAATTAAACCGATTGAGAACTTCTTACCCATCCAAGATCCATTACAACCATCAATGGCGTCCATAAGCTGAATTCTTCCGGTTTGTATCGTCTGTCACTCTCAAAATGGCGTCGTCAAAGTTCAGGACAATCGCACCACATTACCAAAGCGCGCCAAGAATGGCCGATATTACATTTGCTAACCTCTTAGCTTATTAGTTCAATATTTCAACTAATGAATCCTTCTGTTGGATTGAGGTTAACAAAACGTCGTTTACTGAGTAGGTCCGAGTTAGAGATACAGTTTTAATCTTGCTATTTTTTTTCTTTGAATCTATTTTTTCTTTCTCTTTTTTCCCGGTTTGTCAGTTCTTTCTTTCTTTCTTTACTTTTTCGTGCTTCTCACCTTCTTTTCTTTTCTTTTCGATACTTCGATTTTCTTACTTTTTTCTTGGTTTTCTTTCTTTTTTTAACTCTTTCGGTTTTTCTTTTCTTCTGTCTTTCTTTTTAAATCCGGTTTTCTTTTTCTCTTTCTTTTTCTTTTCACTACATCGGTTTTGTTTCTTTCTTTTTTTTACTTCAGTTTTCTTTCTTTCTCTTTTCTCTTATTCAGTTCTTTCTTTCTTTCTTTCTTTCTTTCTTTCTTTCTTTATTCACTTATTGACTTTTTCTTTCTTTTTTCACTACGTCGGTTTTCTTTCTTTTTTTACTTCAGTTTTCTTTCTTTCTCTTTTCCCTTATTCAGTTTCTTTCTTTTTCTTTCATTTGTCGCTTATTTGTCTTTCTTTCTTTCTTTCTTTCTTTCTTTCTTTCTTTTTTTTCTCATCACGATATCAATTTTCTTTCTTTCTTTTTACTTTCTTCGGTTTTCTTTCTTTCCTTCCTTCTTTCTTTGTTTTTAAACTTCACCAGTTTTCTTTCTTTCTTTTTCTTTTCACTTCGATTTTCTTTCTCTTTTCTCTTATTCAGTAATCTTTCTTTCTTTCTTTCTTTCTTTCTTCAATTTTCTTTCTTTCTTTTTCACTTATTCGGCTTTCTTTCCTTCTTTCTTTTTCTTTCACTGCTTCGGTTTTCTTTTTTTGCTTTTTTAGTTTTGTTTTCTCTGTTTAACGTTTTCTTTATCTTGCCTTTCTTTTGTTTCATTTTTTTTTATTGTCTGCTTCCTTAATTGTTTGATTATCTACTTTTTCCATTCTTTCTTTCTTTCTTTCTTTCTTTCTTTCTTTCGTTCTTTCTTTCGTTCTTTTTTATTTATTTCTTTTTTCACTTTTAATTTCTTTATTTCTACCTATTCTAAAGACTCCTTTTATAATTTCCTTTTTAGTTTTCCTCTCTGTTCATTTTTTTCTCTTTTTGTTTGATTAAACTTTAAAATAATATTTTCTCATATTCAGATCGTCGCGTATTTGAAAAAAATACCAGATACGCATATTACGTACATATTTAGATCTCAGAAAAACGTGGATTATTTTTATTTTATTTCATTTTATTGTGGAGATGAAAGGGAAAAAGTAAACAAAATATATTTTCCAATGGATTACTTATACGTTTCCGTAATTGAGGAATTATTCAAGAGAAAACATCTCGAAGGGCAAAATAGACATTTTGAATTCAAGCTGTTTTCACTGGTCAACTCCTTATCTTCCGTTCGTTACCCTCCATGTATTTCTTCATTTCATTTATTGTTTTTTTTTTTTAATATTTTTCAAATCTCGCTGCTTTCCGCGTTTGTATAATGGAACTTTCACTATCTTCACTAACCTCGTTCACATTTTTATCATTCGCCTTTCGGACCCAACCAATATATATATATATATATATATATATATATATATATATATATATATAAGCTTTTTATTGCTTATCATGCACACGCACACACGTGAATGCATGAACTGCGCGCTTTCACATTCACACACGGCGAGATACATATATTCACAGCCATGCACACGCACACACTTGAGTTCACACACGCACAAATACAAGCGGGAATTCACATGCACACTCGGATAAAGCATAAAATTAAATATCTTTTCAAAGCCTTCGTGATATCCAGTAAAATATATATTTGACCAAAAAAAAAAACAAAAAAAAAAACCCAAAAAAAAACTGATTTCAATGAATATAAATATTTAATAAATATTTAATACGATTTTAATCCGTATTATTCTACTTAAAAGAAATATCAACGCAATTTGCATTCAGAATTTTGCTAATTCATTTTCACATTATTCACTGAATAATCCTTTCATTGAAGAAATTTACAAAAATGGCTATGGTCGAAAGAAACAATTTCGACCGCGATTGAAAGAAAGTTTCTTGGCAAATTTCTGCGATCAGAAGTCTAATCTAAAATAGATTTCTGCCAAATATAGGCTAAGCAAAGATCAGACGACATTATCCTCGTCGAACAGCGAAAAAAATTTAGAATTATTTTTCGATCAAATCGTCGTCGTATTTTTTAAATGAAGCATTTTTATTACCATTAACTTTTGAATAATTTTTTTCTAATTCCATTTTATTTTTGCTGCTTCAGTCGCAATTCTAAGGTTATTAATTTACGATCACTAAGGGAGCAGAGTAAACAAACAAACGAGGAATGAAAATGATACTGTATGATTAACTTTTGTACGGTAACCAGGAAGGCAGCATATCCAACGAATATGGTGTCAAATGTCTGCTGAAAATTATAATAAAAAATGGTCAGAGAATTGCTTAAGTGTCGTAAAGTAAAAACGATCTGCACGTTTGAAAAAATAAAAATTAGATGAAAAGAAAACTAGTAAAAATTTAGCTTCTATCTATCTATCTATCTATCTATCTATCTATCTATCTATCTATCTATCTATCTATCTATCTATCTATATATATATAATTTATTTGTTTAAACATTTTTAGTGGATACTCATATTGCAGTAGATGATCTTTTTTGTCCTAAACAGCATTTTTATTTACATTTATTGGCCTGAATAATAAAATAATTTTGTTAGCATTTACTATCGAGTAACGATTAAAAATAATTTTTAAACAAAGAAATTAAAATATGTCGGATTTAGTTAGATAACTACACTCAGTTGCCGAAAAAATAGCATATCATGACGTTAAAATAAAGTTTTATCATTAAAATGTTTTAAGAGGAAAGATCAAATATTGTTGTCATTATTTGAAAAGTTTTTTAATCCTTTCAGTTAAAACTTCTTTCATTGTTTCTGTCTGCGATTCACACCATGTTTACGTTTGTTTGTTTGTTTCGAGGTTTAACGACCTATCAATCCTTATGGGATAATTTTAAGGTCATAACAAATGATTTTGGGTAAGGTTATATTATTTTGACAGAATTTTGGAAGATGTCTTGCTTTTTAAACTTTTCCATTGCTTTCAAGTTGTATTACTTTAAAAATTTTTCCACCTGGTGAGGATCAGATCTATTTTTGATCTTCGGATCTTTACTTAGATTATATTTTGTTGTATAGTTTGATCTTTTGAGAAAGATTAAAATAGTATTAGAGTTTATTTTTTCGAAAAGATCGTTCAGGTTGTTAACATTATAGGGGGATTGTCGGATATATGTAAAGTCACTGCAGTCAAGTAGAACATGTTTTACTGTATAGGGTTCTTGACATGCAATGCATTCTGGAGGTTCTTCATTTTTTAGGAGATAAGAGTGGGTTATGTGTTTATGTCCTATTCGAATACGAGATATAATCACTTCTTCCTTGCGTGATTTACTGGGTTCTGATAGTTGTTTCTTTAGGATGGGTTTGATTTTAAATAATTTGTTGTTTTGACAGTTCCATGTTTACGTAATGTTACTTCGAAGGAAAACGTAATATAACACAAATAATTTTTTTGGCGTTGGGAGACACATTAATTTGAAAACTCTTGCCAAAAATCAACCAATTGTCTGATTTTAATGAAACTTTCAGGACTAATTCACAAATAAATGAAATGATTTATACAGGTATTATTTTTTAGAAAATCTTGGTAAAAAACATTTTTTTTTACATCTGTTACCCCCTCCAAATAATTGCATAAAACTTCTAGAAATGCATCATCTATACAAATGTTTTTTTTAATTACTTAAATGCAGGACTCTTGGAGAATGTCAATCATGTATTTTTTTTATTTAAGAGACCGTTTTTCCGAAAGTTTGCTTCGAATAGTAAAATAAAAATGCTTTAAAAGTTTTAATTGATTTTATAAAACATATAATTTAGGGATATCATATTCTGAAGAAGAATAAATTCGATGAATATGAATTTTTATAAGAATTGTTTTTATTTTTTCCGTGCTAATTAAAGTTTCAAACATCATTTAAATTACTCAGTGTCTTCGGTTATTAATTTACTAAATAAAGACTTTATTTACAAATCGAAAATTGAAAAAACTTATACAAATCATTTAAAATTAAGATTTTAAAAATAATTAAATTTTTTATCTATGTTAAACTGCATATTTTCATTTACTAAGTAAATTTGTAAGAGATTTATCATTAAAAGGTCACATGTCTCAAGGGTTGTTCCCCTTACGAAAGGTTAAATTGAGTTATGTCAATTTTTACTTCCAGATGTGTGAACTTATTAACGACAGGAAATTGAGAAGTCAACGAATCAGAACTTTCTGATTATGAAATACTTTTATTGTAAATTTCATGCCATAAACAAGTAATGTTTGTATCAAATTAGATTAATTTATCTTTAAATTTGTTAACTATTAAAAAACGTGTGAGAGATGTATAGTTTATTTTTCAAGTTTTTTAAAACCTAGAATTAACTTTTGTTTACAAATGTGTCAATCGCTCAAAAAATAGCCGAAAAATTGAAACATTTCTTAAAAATCTCTAAATTTTAGATTCCAGAGAATATAATTTGTTTTCGTAACGGATTTCGTAAAATTTCGGAAATAAAAATTGTCTTTGTTTAAATTAAGATACGAAACAGAGCAGATATGAATATTTTGAAAACATCGGGTAAATGTGTGTTTAAACGTACTATTCGGGCTTTGTTTGATAGAAATCCTACTTGGTCGAGCGATCTCAGACACGTCAGTCGGTGTTCCTATGATGTTCGGGCAAAATCTGTCACCCTTATTCTGCGGGATTCATTATATTCGCCCAAAGACCAGTGACTATTATGTTGCAGGATTCATATGATGTTCATGACGAAATTAGTGACCATTATTTTGAGAGAATTATATGATATTCGGGAAATAAAAGTCAACATTATGCTGTGAGGTTTATATGAAGTTGAGGCAGAAATTAGTCACCATTATGTGGCGTGACGCGTATGATGTTCTTGCAAAACATTTACTTTTATGTTTCGGAATACATATCATGCTAGGCTAATTATGGTACGGGATTCATTGCGGTATTCATATGAAGCTTGGCCATGTAATATTCACAATTATGCTACAGAGGTTGATGCTGGCGCAAATGTGGGTGGCATATGAAGACCAGGACAGAAATTTTCACCATTGTTGTGCAAGATTTTTATGACATTCTGGCAGAAATTAGCAAATTATGATATTCGACCAAAAATCAGTCACAATTACGGTACAGGATTTATATGATATTTAGACAAAAGACATTCACCATCATGTTGCGAGATTCATTTGATATTAGTGCAAATATCAGCCACTATTATGATACAAGGTTTATATGATATTTACGCAAAAATCATTCACCATCATGTTGCGGGACTCATATGAAATTTGGTCAAACATCAGTCACTATTATGATACAGAATTTATATGATATTTACGCAAACATCATTCACCATCATGTTTCAGGATTCATATGATACTTGGTCAAAAATCAGTCAAAATTATGATACAGGATTTATATGATATTTACGCAAAAATCATTAACTATCATGTTGCGGTATTCACATGATATTTGGACAAAAATCAGTCAAAATTATGATACAGGATTTATATGATATTTACGCAAAAATCATTCACAATCATGTTGCGAGATTCACATGATATTTGGACAAAAATCAGTTACTATTATGATACTGGATTTATATAATATTTACGCAAAATTTATTCACCATCAGGATGCGGGATTCATATGACATTCGTGACACTATTTTGATATAAGATTTATATGATATTTACGCGAAAAGCATTCACCATCATGTTGCGAGATTCATATATTATTCGGTCATAAATCTTTCACTAGTATGATACAGGGTTTATATGATATTTACACAAAAGTCATTCACCATCATGTTTCAAGATTCATATGTTATTCGGTCAAAATCATTTACTATTTTGATACAGGATATACATGATATTTACGCAAAAGTCATTCACCATCATGTTGCGGGATTCATATGACATTCAAGCAAAAATCAAGCACCATTAAGACGCAGGATATATATGATATTTTTGCAGAAGTCATTAACTATCATTTGAAGGATTTATATGACATACGTGCAAAAATCGCTCACTATTATATTACGAGATGTATATGATATTTACTCAAAATCATTCACTATCATGTTACAGGATTCATATGACACTTGTGCAAAAATCAATTACTATTTTGTTACGCGATTTATATCATATTAAAGAAAAATCTTACACCACCGTGTTGTGAGATTAGTATGACATTAATGCAAAAATCGGACACTATTTTGAAAAAGATTTATATAATATTTACGCAAAAAGCATTCACCATCATGTTGCGGGATTCATATGATATTTGGTCAAAAATAAGTCACTATTATGATACAAGTATTCTATGATATTTATGCAACAGTTACTGACCATCATGTTACGGGAGTTATATAAATTTCGTGCAAAATCAGACACTATTTTGTTAGAGGTTGCGAAATTCATATGTTATTCGGTCATTAGTACAATACAGGATCTTTATGATATTTACGCAAAAGTCATTTGCCATCATGGTACGGGATTCATATGATTCTCGGTCAGAAATCGATCACAATTATGAGACAGGCTTTATATAATATTTACGTAAATGTCATTCACCATTATGTTGCAGTATACACATGATATTTACTCAGAAATCAATCTCAATTATGAGACAGGATTTATATAATATTTACGTAAATGTCATTCACCATTATGTTGCAGTATACACATGATATTCACTCAGAAATCAATCTCAATTATGAGACAGGCTTTATATAATATTTACGTAAATGTCATTCACCATTATGTTGCAGTATACACATGATATTCACTCAGAAATCAATCTCAATTATGAGACAGGCTTTATATAATATTTACGTAAATGTCATTCACCATTATGTTGCAGTATACACATGATATTCACTCAGAAATCAATCTCAATTATGAGACAGGCTTTATATAATATTTACGTAAATGTCATTCACCATTATGTTGCAGTATACACATGATATTCACTCAGAAATCAATCTCAATTATGAGACAGGCTTTATATAATATTTACGTAAATGTCATTCACCATTATGTTGCAGTATACACATGATATTCACTCAAAAATCAATCTCAATTATGAGACAGGCTTTATATAATATTTACGTAAATGTCATTCACCATTATGTTGCAGTATACACATGATATTTACTCAGAAATCAATCTCAATTATGAGACAGGATTTATATAATATTTACGTAAATGTCATTCACCATTATGTTGCAGTATACACATGATATTCACTCAGAAATCAATCTCAATTATGAGACAGGCTTTATATAATATTTACGTAAATGTCATTCACCATTATGTTGCAGTATACACATGATATTCACTCAGAAATTCAATCTCAATTATGAGACAGGCTTTATATAATATTTACGTAAATGTCATTCACCATTATGTTGCAGTATACACATGATATTCACTCAGAAATCAATCTCAATTATGAGACAGGCTTTATATAATATTTACGTAAATGTCATTCACCGTTATGTTGCAGTATACACATGATATTCACTCAGAAATCAATCTCAATTATGAGACAGGCTTTATATAATATTTACGTAAATGTCATTCACCATTATGTTGCAGTATACACATGATATTCACTCAAAAATTAATCTCAATTATGAGACAGGCTTTATATAATATTTACGTAAATGTCATTCACCGTTATGTTGCAGTATACACATGATATTCACTCAAAAATCAATCTCAATTATGAGACAGGCTTTATATAATATTTACGTAAATGTCATTCACCATTATGTCGCAGTATGCACATGATATTCACTCAGAAATCAATCTCAATTATGAGACAGGCTTTATATAATATTTACGTAAATGTCATTCACCATTATGTTGCAGTATACACATGATATTCACTCAGAAATCAATCTCAATTATGAGACAGGCTTTATATAATATTTACGTAAATGTCATTCACCATTATGTTGCAGTATACACATGATATTCACTCAGAAATCAATCTCAATTATGAGACAGGCTTTATATAATATTTACGTAAATATCATTCACCATTATGTTGCAGTATACACATGATATTCACTCAGAAATCAATCTCAATTATGAGACAGGCTTTATATAATATTTACGTAAATGTCATTCACCGTTATGTTGCAGTATACACATGATATTCACTCAGAAATCAATCTCAATTATGAGACAGGCTTTATATAATATTTACGTAAATGTCATTCACCATTATGTTGCAGTATACACATGATATTCACTCAAAAATCAATCTCAATTATGAGACAGGCTTTATATAATATTTACGTAAATGTCATTCACCGTTATGTTGCAGTATACACATGATATTCACTCAAAAATCAATCTCAATTATGAGACAGGCTTTATATAATATTTACGTAAATGTCATTCACCATTATGTTGCAGTATGCACATGATATTCACTCAGAAATCAATCTCAATTATGAGACAGGCTTTATATAATATTTACGTAAATGTCATTCACCATTATGTTGCAGTATACACATGATATTCACTCAGAAATCAATCTCAATTATGAGACAGGCTTTATATAATATTTACGTAAATGTCATTCACCATTATGTTGCAGTATACACATGATATTCACTCAGAAATCAATCTCAATTATGAGACAGGCTTTATATAATATTTACGTAAATATCATTCACCATTATGTTGCAGTATACACATGATATTCACTCAGAAATCAATCTCAATTATGAGACAGGCTTTATATAATATTTACTTAAATGTCATTCACCATTATGTTGCAGTATGCACATGATATTCACTCAGAAATCAATCTCAATTATGAGACAGGCTTTATATAATATTTACGTAAATGTCATTCACCATTATGTTGCAGTATACACATGATATTCACTCAAAAATCAATCTCAATTATGAGACAGGCTTTATATAATATTTACGTAAATGTCATTCACCATTATGTTGCAGTATGCACATGATATTCACTCAGAAATCAATCTCAATTATGAGACAGGATTTATATGATATTTTCACAAAGTTATTCACCATCATGTTGCTGGATTCATATGATATTCATGCAAAAATCAAACACTATTATCATACGGGGAAATTATGATATTTACGCAAAATCATTTACTATCATGCTGCAGGATTCATATGATATTCGTGTAAAAATCCTTCACTATTTTGATACACGATTTATATGATATTTTCGCAAAAAGTATTCCTGTTGCGAAATTCATGTGATATTTTGTCAAAAATTAGTCACAATTATGACACAGTATTTATATGATATTTTCGCAAACGTCTTTCACCATCATGTTGCGGGATTCATATGACATTCGTGTAAAAACTCAGTCACTATTATGATACAAGATTTATATGATATTTACGGAAATGACATTCGCTATCATGTTGCGGGATTCATATGCTAATCAGTCAAAAATCAGTTATTTTTATGATATAGGATTTATTGAATATTGATGCAAAACTATTCAACATCATGTTGCGGGATTCATATGTCATTCGTGCATAAATCAGTTAATATTATATAACGAGATTTATATGATATTTACGCAAAAGTCAATCACCATCATCATGCATGATTCATATAAGATTCGGTCAAAAATCAGTCACTATTATGTAACGGGATTTATATGATATTTATGCAAACTCATTCACTATCATGTTACCGGATTCACATGACATTCGTGCAAAAATCAGACACTAGTTTGATACAGGCTTTATATGATATTTACGCAAAAGTCATTCACTCACTATTATGTTGCGGGATTCATATGACATTCGTGCAAAAATCTGTCACTATTTTGATACAAGATTTATATGTCATATACGCAAAATTCATTCACCATCATGTTGCGGGATTCATATGATATTCGGTCAAAAACCAGTCTCTATTTTATTACGGGATTTATATGATATTTTTGGAAAAAGTATTCACTACCATATTGCGAAATTTATGTGATATTTTGTCAAAAGATAGTCACTATTATGATGCAAGATGTATATGATATTTACGCAAATGTCTTTCACCATCATGTTGCGGGAATCATACGCTAATCGTTCAAGAATCAGTCACTTTTCTGATACAGGAGTTATAATATATTTACGCAAAAGTCATTCACCATCATGTCGCGAGATTCATATGACATGCGTGCAAAAATCAGTCATTATTATGTTACGGGATTTATATGATATTTACGCAAAATCATTTACGATCATGTTACAGAATTCATATGACATTCGTGCAAAAATCAGTCACTATTATGTTACGGGATTTATATGATATTAATGCAAATGTCATTCACCATCATGTTTCGTGATTCATATGACATGCGTGTTAAAATCCGTCAATATTCTGATACATAATTTTCATGATATTTACGCAAAAGTCATTCACCATCATGTTACGGGATTCACATGACATTCGTGCAAAAATCAGACACTTGTTTGATACAGGCTTTATATGATATTTACGCAAAAGTCATTCACTCACTATCATGTTGCGGGATTCATATGACATTCGGTTAAAAATCAGTCACTATTATGTTACGGGATTTATATAATATTTACGCAAATGTCATTCACCATGATTTTGCGGGATTTATACGACATTCGGTTAAAAACCAGTCACTATTATGTTACGGGATTTATATGATATTCAAGCAAAATCTTTAACCATTATGGTGCTGGATTCGTACGACATTCGGGCAAAAATCAGTCACCAATACGGTGCAGAATTCCTATGATGTTCGGACAAATGTCAGTCACTATCATGTGACTGTGTTTATATGATATTCAGGCAAGTCTAAGTCCCCATTATGTTGCGGAATTCGTATGATGTTTGGGCAAAAATTAGTGGCCCTTATGTTTCGGATTTATATGATATTCGGTTAAAAATCAGTCATCATTATGTTTCCTGATTTTTCTAATTTTCCTACAAAATTCAATCACAATTATCTTTCTGAAATGACATGATGTATTTGCCGAAATTAGTCTCTATTACATGGCGGGAATCATATGATATTTGGGCAAAAATCCTTCACAATTCTGTAAAGAGATTCATATGATAATCAGGCAAAAATCATTCACTATTATGTCGCGAGTTTTATATGTTGTTCGGGCAATAGTCATTCACTATTATTTTCCTTGATTCATAGGATGCTCGTGCAAAAAGTAGTCACCATTATGTTTCGGCTTCATATAATATTCGGGCAAAAATCAGTCACAATTATGTTTTGGAATTAATATGATATTCGGGAAAAAATCAGTCATCATTATGTTTTGGAATTAATATGATATTCGGGAAAAAATCAGTCATCATTATGTTTTGAAATTAATATGATATTCGGGAAAAAATCAGTCATCATTATGTTTTGGAATTAATATGATATTCGGGAAAAAATCAGTCATCATTATGTTTTGGAATTAATATGATATTCGGGAAAAAATCAGTCATCATTATGTTTTGGAATTAATATGATATTCGGGAAAAAATCAGTCATCATTATGTTTTGGAATTAATATGATATTCGGGAAAAAATCAGTCATCATTATGTTGTCATAATGTTTATAATGTTTATAATGTTTGTAATGTATAATGTATTCATAATGTATTCATAATGTTTATAATGTTTGTCATAATGTTGTCATAATGTTGTCATATAAGTTTCCAGCAAAATTCAATCCCAATTATGTTCCTGGAATGATATTATGTATGGACCGAAATTAGTTACCATTAGGTTGCGAGATTCACGGGGTGTTTAGGCAAATTTCAGTTACAATTATGTTCCGGCTTTCATATGATGTCCCAGAAGGATTTAGTCACCATTATGTTGCGAGATTCACATGACGTCCGGGCAGAAAACAGTCTTTATTAAGATGGGGGATTCATATGATGCTCGGGTAAAAATCTGTCACCATTATATTTGAGATTCACATGACATCCGGGCAGAAATCAGTCTTTATTAAGATGGGGGATTCATATGATGCTCGGGTAAATATCTGTCACCATTATATTTGAGATTCACATGACATCCGGGCAGAAAACAGTCTTTATTAAGATGGGGGATTCATATGATGCTCGGGTAAAAATCTGTCACTATTATATTTGAGATTCACATGACATCCGGGCAGAAAACAGTCTTTATTAAGATAGGGGATTCATATGATGTACGGGCAAAAATCTGTCACCATTATATTTGAGATTCACATGACATCCGGGCAGAAATCAATCTCTATTAAGATGGGGGATTCATATGATGTACGGGCAAAATTCAGTCACCATTATATTTGAGATTCACATGACATCCGGGCAGAAATCAATCTCTATTAAGATGGGGGATTCATATGATGTACGGGCAAAATTCAGTCGCCATTATATTTGAGATTCACAGGACATCCGGGCAGAAATCAGTCTCTATTAAGATGGGGGATACATATGATGTACGGGCAAAAATCAGTCACCATTATATTTGAGATTCACATGACATCCAGGCAGAAATCAGTCTCTATTAAGATGGGGGATTCATATGATGTACGGGCAAAATTCAGTCACCATTATATTTGAGATTAACATGACATCCGGGCAGAAATCAGTCTCTATTAAAATGGGGGATTAATATGATGTACGGGCAAAAATCAGTCACCATTATATTTGAGATTCACATGACATCCGGGCAGAAATCAGTCTCTATTAAGATGGGGGATTCATATGATGTACGGGCAAAATTCAGTCACTATTATATTTGAGATTCACAGGACATCCGGGCAGAAATCAGTCTCTATTAAGATGGGGGATTCATATGATGTACGGGCAAAATTCAGTCACTATTATATTTGAGATTAACATGACATCCGGGCAGAAATCAGTCTCTATTAAAATGGGGGATTCATATGATGTACGGGCAAAAATCAGTCGCCATTATATTTGAGATTCACAGGACATCCGGGCAGAAATCAGTCTCTATTAAAATGGGGGATTCATATGATGTACGGGCAAAAATCAGTCACCATTATATTTGAGATTCACAGGACATCCGGGCAGAAATCAGTCTCTATTAAGATGGGGGATTCATATGATGTTCGGGTAAAAATCTGTCACCATTGTATTTGAGATTCGCATGACATCCGGGCAGAAAACAGTCTTTATTAAGATGGGGGATTCATATGATGCTCGGGTAAAAATCTGTCACCATTATATTTGAGATTCACATGACATCCGGGCAGAAATCAGTCTCTATTAAGATGGGGGATTCATATGATGCTCGGGTAAAAATCTGTCACCATTATATTTGAGATTCACATGACATCCGGGCAGAAATCAGTCTCTATTAAAATGGGGGATTCATATGATGTACGGGCAAAAATCAGTCACCATTATATTTGAGATTCACATGACATCCGGGCAGAAATCAGTCTCTATTAAGATGGGGGATTCATATGATGCTCGGGTAAAAATCTGTCACCATTATATTTGAGATTCACAGGACATCCGGGCAGAAAACTGTCTCTATTAAGATGGGGGATACATATGATGTACGGGCAAAAATCAGTCACCATTATATTTGAGACTCACAGGACATCCGGGCAGAAATCAGTCTCTATTAAGATGGGGTATTCAGATGATGCTCGGGTAAAAATCAGTCGCCATTATATTTGAGATTCACAGGACATCCGGGCAGAAATCAGTCTCTATTAAGATGGGGGATTCATATGATGTACGGGCAAAAATCAGACGCCATTATATTTGAGATTCACAGGACATCCGGGCAGAAATCAGTCTCTATTAAGATGGGGGATTCATATGATGTACGGGCAAAAATCAGTCACCATTATATTTGAGATTCACATGACATCCGGGCAGAAATCAGTCTCTATTAAGATGGGGGATTCATATGATGTACGGGCAAAAATCAGTCGCCATTATATTTGAGATTCACAGGACATCCGGGCAGAAATCAGTCTCTATTAAGATGGGGGATTCATATGATGTACGGGCAAAAATCAGACGCCATTATATTTGAGATTCACAGGACATCCGGGCAGAAATCAGTCTCTATTAAGATGGGGGATTCATATGATGTACGGGCAAAAATCAGTCACCATTATATTTGAGATTCACAGGACATCCGAGCAGAAATCAGTCTCTACTAAGATGGGGGATTCATATGAGGTACGGGCAAAAATCAGTCACCATTATATTTGAGATTCACAGGACATCCGGGCAGAAATCAGTCTCTATTAAGATGGGGGATTCATATGATGTACAGGCAAAATTCAGTCGCCATTATGTTGAAGGATTCATATGATATTCTGGCTAAAATCGGTCACCAATTTGTTGGGAGATTCACATGATATTCGAGGAAAAATCGGTCATTATATTTTGGAATCCATTCGGGCAAAAGTCAATCACCATTATCTTTTGGGATAGATATGATATTCAGGCAAAAATCAGTCACCATTATGTTTTGGGATTCATAGAATATTCGGGCAAAAATCAGTCACCATTATGTTTTGGGATTCATATGATTTTCTGACAAAAATCAGTCACCATTATGTTTTGGGATTGATATGATATTTGGGCAAAAATCAGTCACCATTATGTTTTGGGATTCATATGATATTCGGCCAAAATTCAATCACCATTATGTTTTGGGATTTATAGGATTTTCTGAGAAAATTAAATCACCATTATGTTTTGGGATTCATAGGATTTTAAAAATCAGTCAACATTATATTGCCTTATTCATATGATATTCGGAAAAACATTAGTAAAATTATTCTACGTGATTCATATGATATTCAGGCAAAAATCAGTCACCATTACCTTTCGGAATTGAGATGATATTCGCCCCCAAATCAGTCCCTTTTTGGTTGCGGAATTCATGTGGCATTCGAGCAAATATCAGTCACCATATGTTACGGGATGCATATGATGTTTGGGAAAAATGAAGTTACCATTTTTTCGCAGGATTCATATGATATTTGGGCAAAAATCAGCCACCATTATCTTGCAGGATTCATGATATATTCTTGCAAAAATCATCACCATTATTCTGTGTGTTTCATAATATATCAGTCAAATATCAATCACCATTATGTTGCGGGATTCATATCAGTAGCTATTATGTTGCGAGTACCACTACTTTGTTTCTGATGTCTTCAAACATTTTATAGTGGAGATTTATGGGCTCTTGGAATATTCGTCCCGCAAAAAACTTTGGCGAACTCACATTTGCCCGTGTAAGAATAAGAAACACAAAGCCATGAGTTTAAGATTAACGGCAAATATATGCGTGTGTTAACTATTGTTTGCGCTTATACTGAATTGAATTAAAATACAATGCATTGAAACTAGCTTTAAAAATTTATTTGTTTTGTGTGTGAGTTTACAAGAGTGAGCATAGGAACAATGAAGCGAAAACGCCCAGCTGTAACTTTTTTTTCTAGGTTCGTCTCCACCAGGAATAAGAGGAAATCAAAGTTGAAGAGAAAGGAAATGTTTAAACCTGGAGGGCGCTCTCTAACAGGTGTCTTTTGCAAAGGCAAGTTGGATAACAAGTGTATTGTTATAATAAAACTATTTTATTTTTAGTTATTGTTGTTAATCTCTTATTGAACTTAATAAGATCTACGGAAAAAAACGAATCTTCTAATGGTCGTATAACTTTTATTACAGTCTATTGTTATAATTGTTCTATTTTATTATTACTTAATGTTGTTAATCTCTTATTGTGCCTAATAAGATCTACGGTAGGAACGAGTTTTCTATCCGTCGTATAACTTTTATTGCAGTCTGTTGTTTGATTTTATTATTGTTTATTGTTTATTGTTGTTAACCATTTTTGTGCCTAATAAGATTTACAGTGTTCTCTTATTTTTGTCAAATTTATTAATTAATAATCGATTATATATACAGTCATTTTTGCCTTGCATCTATTGAGCTGACGAAAAGTTCAGTTCGGTATAACTTCAACTTAATAAGCAAATGAAATATTTGGCCAACCCACTACAAGAATTTAATGAGAGTGATCAAACTGAAGAGAAGACTGTCGTAAGAAGAAATTACCTGATCGTTTTTGCCAAAGCCTGAAACGTTTGATTTTGATATGTGTTTTATTTCTTTTGCATTTCTTTTTAATTTCACCTCATTCTTATTTAGTTATTATTAACCATTTGATAAATTTTAAAAGGTAAAAAAAAAAAAAAAAAAAAAGGAAGCTCAAGGCATGTCCTTGTGAAAATGATTTCTTTTTCGGGTTTTCAGAACTTTAAATTGGAATTTAAAAATTCTTGGCGTTATTTTTTTATAATGAAAAGCAATTCGATGTCCTGCGTTGGAGATTTGCAAATTTTACCTGAGAACTTATTTTTTTTTTTTGTTACAAGAAATCAGTTGGATACTAGTAAATAAGCGAAAAAATGTTCATAAGTTTAATAAAATAAATTAGAATCGGTTAAAGCAGGTTGACATGGCGGGATAACTGAGAAGTAAGTAGAGTATATATATATATATATATATATATATATATATATATATATATATATATATATATCTTTACGCATTAAGTTCACGGTTCACATAGTGTATTAGAGAAAAGCCAGATAGGATTGACGTATTAGATATGTACAGAACGAAGTACACACACACACACACACACACACACACACACACACACACACACACACATATATATATATATATGTATATAAAGAACTTCAGAAATCAGATAGAGTTTAGCTTACATACAGAGACAGACAGATGCATACACATATACGACATATATATGAAAAGACGGGTAGATAGGTAGATATATATATATAAATAGCTTAAAACAGATATAAGCTAGATAGATAGATATGAATAGACTGAGATAGATAGGTAGATAGACATATATTAATAGACTGAGATAGATATATAGATATGAATAGACTGAAGTAGATAGATATGAAAGAACTGAGATAGATAGATAGATAGATAGATAGATAGATAGATATAAATAGACTGAGATAGATATATATGAATAAACTGAGATAGATAGATAGATAGATAGATAGATAGATAGATAGATAGATATGAATAGGCTTAAATAGATAGGTATATTTGAATAGACTGCGATAGATAGATAGATAGATTTGCACAAACTGATCTTTGCTTCCTTGCCTTGTAAAATTTTTCAAAATAATTGTAATAACAAAAGAACCATTTTATTTTCATTTAGAATTATCCACTTAAAAATATTATGAAATAAATAATTTCTTTTAAAAAACTAGGGTGGCCTAATAATTATGGTCGATAGTTTATATATATATATATATATATATATATATATATATATATATATATAATCTACAGGGTGCGATGGGTAAATTGTCATTATTTGTCTTGTAAAAACTGGCAAAGTAATAATAACAAAAGAATCATTATATTTTCATTTAGAATTATCCACTTAAAAATAATATGAAATACATAATTTCTTTTAAAAAACTGGGGTGGCCTAATATTTATGGCCGGTAGTGTATATATGAACAAACAGAGATTGCTAGATAAATACGAACAGACGTATATAGATAGATATTGGGTGTTTTTGGGCGATAAATTTCTTGTTTAAATAAAATAGACAAATTGTCCATATAATAATTTTTCCATAATTGACGGATTAATTTCCGTATGTTTATAATGAAATTCTGTTGGATCAGCTTCCATTTCATGTCTATTAATACAGCATTGCAAGCTTTCGACTGAGTTTAATCGTTATCGCGAATTAAAATCATCTAATCATCATCATCATCATCATCACTTGCGCGTTGTCGCAGAGTTGGTGTGTTTCTGACCAGATCTCTCCGTATATCTCGGTTGAGTTTCAACGTCAGAGTCTCTGTGATGGATCTTCCGGTTCACCCTGGGTTGTTGCCAGATCTATTTATTTTTGCATTGTCTGGCCCCACTTCTTTTGCTTAAAGTGGTATCTTCTAGGATGGAAGTAGAAATATTATTGGCGCTTATTATCTCCCCATGCAATTTCCTAATTCTCTTCTTGGCAGTAGTCATGAAAACTTCCAGTGCGCCTGGTTCTTGCCAGATGATACTTCACGCTATATAAATTGTGATGTGGTCAACGTTGGTGACGTCTAGAATGGTTCTGTAGCATTTTTCTCTAATACTTGGATGTTTTACTGTAATTCTGCTGTTCCCTGAACAACTTATTAAAGAAAATGAGTCCTCCGGATGGATTCGAACCTGCACCCTACTTTACAGGAGATACCACAGTTAAATTTCTATTGCTTTTTATTGTGTTAATATTTTTATTGTAATTAAAAAGAAATCCACCAAGAGCAAAATATACAGCAATAAAAAACCAACCACATGCAAATAACAACATTAAAAATAAGTTAACATAACAAAATCAATCAAAAGAAATTAACCATTTGTAGAACCACTCACATAAAAAGATATTAAATTTACACCAAGTTACATATAAATAAGGGGCACCTAGCGGTGGTGTAATGATTAGCAAGGTTGTCTGGCTAGAATCATTACAATTGAGTAGTGATTTCGATCCTCACTGAGTGTCCCATACATTCGGCCTTGTGCCACATATAAGCAGCGCTTAGAAAATTAACTCTGGTGGTGTAATGGTTAGCAAGCATATCTCGCTTGAATCATTACAATTGAGTAGTGAGCTCGATTCTCACTGGGTGTCCCTTACTTTCGGCTGTGTGTCACGTCTAAGCTACGCTTAGAAAATCACCTTCCTCCAGGTTTGGGGGTTGGGCGCAGGGCTAACAACCATGCCCCATAAAAAAAAAAAAACAGTTTGTTACGGAAACAGCAAAAATAGTCCTAGACACCATTGGGTGTAACGGATGATGATGATGATGATGATGATGACGATGATGATGATGACATATAAATAAGAATAAAGCCGGAACACAACAGCAGATTGAAAAATAAATCCTGAGAATTGCGAACATCATAATGGTACCTTCATGAAACTTCGAAGACGGCACGAATCTGCTCAGTTAAGTGACAAACTTCTCCACATTAAAAACAAAGTGAAAATAATAATAATAATAATAATAATAATAATAATAATAATAACACATTGAAAGAATCCCTGGAAACCCCAGCTTAAGAGATATACAAAAAATTGTCTTATTAAGTACAGCCAACACACTAAGGAAAACTTTATCTATGTAATGCTAGGGATGATAGGGAAGATAGAAAAACATGAAATGGAGCCATAACAACACGCCACTACCTGCCTTAGGTCTCCCCGCAGACTTGGTTGGTAGTGAGACCAAAGCAGAAATCGAAATATGATGAAAAATGACATAATAATAATAGAATAATAGATAATAAATAAATAAATAAATATAAAGAAGAATATGAAAGAATATCAATGTTAATCCGGGTCTAAGTTATTAAGCAGATATTTATTTCTATGTTTGTATCTGTTCATCAATTCACTTCTTTTGTTTAGTAAATTAGGGTTATTTTAGTGTTTTAAGATAAGTTTTTCTAAAAGTCATAAGTTACGCCTATTTTCTATTCCATTATAAGATTTGTTTTCTTGTTGTTTTTTCATTGCCACAAATATTTGGAAAGAGCAGTGCCTTTCTTGTACTTATTATTTAAATTTAATTTATGATTCCTCTGAAGACTATACACACATCACACTATCTTACGGAATATCTATGTGTCGATGGTTTTTTATACATACGGGTTCATATATGTCTATGGTATTGCTTACATATTTGTTTTTGCGGGTGTATGTGTGTATGTCTAACCGTACTGATGAGCTGTGATACAGCGAAACAGATCTGTCTGCAGATGACTATTTACGCTCTCACACTCTGATTGAGCACTCTAAATGAGTGGTAGACTTTGAATAACAGTAGCTACTCTGGCATCTACGCATCGTTCATTCAGCAGTGAATTAGAACACTCTCAGCTATTGGGCGTGTATAATGAATACACGCTAAAAAGTTTGCCTTCTTCTAGCTCAGAGGTAGAATCACCGACTGACGCTAAGTTGGTCGGGTTTCAATCGTGGGTAAAAAGCAATCGGCTGTCTAACCGTACTGATGAGCTGTGATACAGCGAAATAGATCTGTCTGCGGATGACTATATATATATATATATATATATATATATATATATATATATATATGTGTGTGTGTGTGTGTGTGTGTACATATATGTGTGTACATATATATGCGTGTGCGTGTATGTGTGCATACGCATTTACGTGTGTGTGTGAGAGTTGTATGCGTACATATATATGCTATCTCTCTCTCTCTCTCTCACCTAACCCCCTTTCTTTACTTTTCAAATCTACGTGTCAGCAGTCTAATTGACTTGCATAATGTATCTTTAAGTTTAAGTTGACATCCGCTCTTACGCGTGCTCTTTGATGATATATTGCGTATATATAAGCCTATGTATTAATTTGTGTCTCTTCGCCGAACTAATGCAATGATGTATTTTTTTCTTAAATTTTCTCTTTTAAGGGAGCAATCTTTATTTTTATTCCGGTTTTTTTCGGGGTCTTTGTTTGTGAATTTCATTCGTGTAAAATCTTTTGTATAATAAAGACGGAAGTTGATGATGGTTCGCCTGAAATAGGCCCATACTTCCGATTTAATTTGAAATAACGCGTCTCCCTTAATTTTTCTTATATTTGCTCTGTATGTATTTATATACATATATATTTACAGCTCTCTTAGAGAGTTATCCTACCACTGTATGTACAGGATACTCCTTTGGATTCTTCTATATCTACACCGTATTCTTATATATATATATATATATATATATATATATATATATATATATATATACAGAAAATCTATGTGAGAGCCGTGAAACCTAGGTAGGTTTGTTGGCTCTTGCATAGATTTTCTTTGTTGCTCTACTTTCGTATTGAGCGCTTTAGTGTTAGGGTTTTCGTCTTGGGTTTTTTTTTCTTTCCTACGAGTATTTGACTTTTTGTTCATGTACTTCGTTTGTTTCTTTTTTTACTTTCCCTCCTTTTCCCTCCGAGTTCGTCCTCGGTGGGTTATTCAAGACGATCTAAATTATACTATAACCATTACTAGTATTAGCAGAATTATTTCTGTTACAAAGCAGAATTATTTATGTTACTATTAACATTGTTATAATTACTATAGTTATATATATATATATATATATATATATATATATATAATATAAATTTTTAATATTAATTTGGATCGGGTTTTTGGAATTTACCTTCCTGCTTTTTTTCCCTTGGATTGAAGTATCTGAATTAAAATATATATATATATATATATATATATATATAATATGCAGGTTTTAAACAAACGCAATGGGAACTTTTGTACGCACTTAATATTATTCTTAGATGCCCTCCGTCTGATTTCAAATGACGACAAAATATTTAATGTTTGTTTGCGACACACACACACACACACACACACACACACACACACACACACACACACACACACAATGTTTGTATGTGCGCATGCGCGTACCTATTTACATTCTGCGTAGAAAGCCGCATGTTTAAGCGGATTAATAATTAGATCGTTAAAGTGGAATCACGTGACAAATGGATTAAGGATTATCCAAACAACCCGTTCTTTGTTTTGTTTGTTTCTTTTTTTTTCTTTTTAATTAATTCTTTCATTTGATGATTGTTCGCTCGCTATTTAGATTATTACCACGTTATTTTTTTTTTTATCCGTGGGTGTGGTGAAATATAAAATGCTGACATTTCTATCCATGGCTTTTACTTCTGTTTCTCTTTTAGATATTTTTTTTTTTAGACTGATGTTTATTATTGGGAATCTCGTGGATTGCCGAGCCGCTTTAATAAAGCATTTCATTATCGTCTGTTCTTTAATGAAACAACTGGCGTTCGTCTAAATATTTATTGGCTTTTGATTTTACTCACTTTTAAGGCGGCGTAGCTTTCGACTCGTTGGTTCGATGATTAAGAACATTAGGATGATGTTTTAATTCATATTCTATTCGCTTTCTTGGGATTTATTTATTATTGCGATATTTTTAACGTGATTGAAATGAAATAATTGTAATTACAATGTTTTCTTTCATTTTCTCTATCGCTATCTAAAGCTGTTCATATCTATTTCAGTCTGTTCATACTCTATCTATCTATCTATCTATCTATCTATCTATCTATCTATCTATCTATCTATCTATCTATCTATCTACGTCTGTTCAAATCTATCTATCTATCTATCTATCTATCTATCTATCTATCTATCTTATCACAGTCTCTTCATTATCTATCTATCTATCTATCTATCTATCTATCTATCTATCGTATCGCACTCTCTTCATTACCTATCTATCTATCTATCTATCTATCTATCTATCGTATCGCACTCTCTTCATTACCTATCTATCTATCTATCTATCTATCTATCTATCTATCTATCTATCTATCAAAGAACGGGTTGTTTGTATCTATCTATCTATCTATCTATCTATCTATCTATCTATCTATCTATCTATCTATCTATCTATGTTTGTTCATATCTAAGTATTTTTGTCCCTATTTCTTAGATGAGGTATTTTAATTATTTATAGTATTTGCATTGTTGGAACTGTTGTTCTCATTTTCATTGAAACAAAAATACCGTCCACATAGATTTGAAAAGACGTAGATAGATAGACAGATAGATAGATAGATAGATAGATAGATAGATAGATAGATAGATAATGAAGAGAGTGCGATACGATAGATAGATAGATAGATAGATAGATAGATAGATAGATAGATAGATAGATTTGATAGATATGATTGCCCATAGCGTGTATCACGAATGACATTTAACTGACTGACTGAATATAATAGTTGGAAACATAATTAAAATTTGTAGTGGGCATGAAGTGGGTGTTCGGTTTTCTATTGTTATGAAGTAATAAACTGATCCCGTACTTCTTATACTTAATATAATAATGTAATGATTTATCTCTTCTTCCTCCAGCTATGAGTTAAATGGCAGGACAAATAGGGTTCTATAGCTTTGACTGGCAAACAGTCTATCGCAGAAAGCAATGGCAACATACTGAGGGATTATCTTCTGCCCAGTCAGTTTTTGAGATATGATCGCCCAAAGTGTGTATCACGCATGGCACTTAAGTGACTGAATGATTATCATAGTTGCAAACATAATTAAAATTTGTAGTGGGCATGAAGTGGGGGTTCGGTTTTCTATTGTTATGAAGTAATAAACTGATCCCGTACTTCTTATACTTAATATAATAATGTAATGATTTATCTCTTCTTCCTCCAGCTATGAGTTAAATGGCAGGACAAATAGGGTTCTATAGCTTTGACTGGCAAACAGTCTATCGCAGAAAGCAATGGCAACATACTGAGGGATTATCTTCTGCCCAGTCAGTTTTTGAGATATGATCGCCCAAAGTGTGTATCACGCATGGCACTTAAGTGACTGAATGATTATCATAGTTGCAAACATAATTAAAATTTGTAGTGGGCATGAAGTGGGGGTTCGGTTTTCTATTGTTATGAAGTAATAAACTGATCACTCACTTCTTATACTTAATATAATAATGTAATGATTTATCTCTTCTTCCTCTAGCTATGAGTTAAATGTCAGGACAAATAAGGTTCTATAGTTTTGGCTGGCAAACAGTCTATCGCAGAAAGCAATGGCAACCTACTGCGAGATAATCTTCTGCCCAGTCAGTCTTTTGAGATATGATCGCCCAAAGCATGTATCACGTATGGCACTTAACTGACTGACTGATAAATTTGGGTTATCGTGTCTCCTCCTCGGCTTCTCCATGTCCATAAGCCTCTTGGGTGTTCTTGAAAGCAAGTGTTGCTTATTACCTGGTCATTTGCTGTGCACAATTGTTCCCATTTTTCTCCCCGGTCATTGCGGTTTCCATGTTCTTTGGTTGTTTTTTTTTAATAAGGATATGTGAAATCAATTTTGTATGCAACCAAACCTAGTTCATAAGAAGATTTGAATTACAAAATAACGACTGTGATTTCAGGCATTACTGTAAATGATTTGGAAAATATTTTCCGTGAACTGCAAAATCGTATTATCGTTTGTATTGCCAATGATAGAGGACATGTGGAAACTTAAATAAAATTTCAATAAAACCTTACAAAATATAGATTTACTTCTTTCTAATCCTTTTTACAAATTATTTCTATCTCAAATACAAATAAAGTTATAAATTTTTAAAAAGTGCACACGAACTTTGTGGACACCCTGTATATATAAAAAGTATTCAGTTGTCTTCCCTTTCTTCTTACCTACATTGGCATTCAAGTCTCTCATGATGATTCTAATCTCTTGGGTTTTCTACAACCTTCAAAAGTTTAAATGCAATGTCACTTGCCATCTTGAACCTCACTGAATTCCATCTTTTTACTTTTTCTTCATCACCACCCCTTTTTTCCCCCCTGAGTCTCTAGTGCCATTTCCGCCTTGCTTGGGGTGATATGATTAAAAAAAAACAAAAAAAAAAAACAAAAACAAATATGCCATTACTAGATTCATTTCAATTGCAGATCACGTTTTCTTTTTTAGGAAGTTGTGTCGTAATTCTTGGAACATTTTATTAATAATGTTGTCTCACTGGCAGTTGAAGTTGACCTGGTTTGGAGTCGATGTCGTCTCTCGGTTTTAAAGCCTTGAACTCTTTTGAGGGAGAAAGAATTTTCTCTCTGGCTTCTCGTTAGAATTTAGAATTGTTCATTGATTTTTAGGCTTACGGTCATATCACGTTGAATACACTGGTTCTCGCTCGATCACCGAAGCTAAGCAACGTTGAGCTTGGTCAGTATTTAGATGGGTGACCGCTTGGGAATATCAGGTGCTGTAAGCGTTTAGTGACGGATGTGCGTTGTGGTGCAGTGTATATCGGCTCGGAAAGAGAAATCGGTGAGCCGAGTTCGAATTCCATTTGAATACCCTGCATTCACTTAAGCACTGGTACCCTTGGGAAATGTATTAATCCGGCTCTTCCCTCCAGTTATGGGTTAAATAACAGAGTAGGACTTGGGAACCCTGCCCTTAAAAACAAATCCCAATGAATCTTGATACTCGAAAAGAAAAAATTATTACTAGACACTTATATAAAAAGACAAAAACAATAAATTGTTGAAAGAAAAAGGTATAACTAGCAATAAATAAATAAAATTTAATTGGCAATAAATGACCCGCCGAGGTTGATATGCCATAAAAACAAACCAACCAACCAACAATCATTGATTTTTTAACTTTGGTAAATGTTAGCATCGGAGAATATTTAAGGATAGTTATTTTGCTGCTTTTGTCTTTTCACCGGATCTGTTCAACTTATACAGCGAGAATATTTTGAGGACCCTAGATGACACGCCAGGATTTGTTAATGGAGGCCACCACTTGAACAACATAAGGAATGCAAATGATACAGTGCTGGTTGCAGACACGGAAAGGAAACTACAAGACCTTCTACAGAAGGTAGTGGTGGAGAGTGACAAAAAAGGACTACAAATAAACTTTAAGAAAACTGAATGCATGGTCATCAGCAAAAGGTACAACCCAAAATGCCAAATACAGGTGAGGGATACCAGAATCAAGCAAGTACACAAATTTAAATACCTAGGAAGTGTTATAACAGGAGATGGAAAGTGCGATACAGAGATCCGAAGGCGGATTGGCATGGCAAAGGACGTGTTTCAGAAGCTAAGTAAAGTACTAACACACAGGAAAATTTCACTAGAAACAAAGCAAAAAGTGCTGGATTGCTATGTGATGTCAGTTCTTCAATACGGCAGTGAATGCTAGACAATATCATCGAAAATGAGGACAAAACTGGAAGCAGCGGAAACGTGGTTCTACAGAAGGATGCTGCGGATATTGTGAACTGAGCATGCAAGCAACGATGAGGTGTTGGAAAGAATGTCAACAAAAAGGAAATTAATACTGAGCATCAGGAAGAGACACCTAATAATTTGTAAAGAGGATTAACAAGAAGTTAAATCTATATTTTGTAAGGTTTTATTGACATTTTATTTAAGTTTTCACATGTTTTCCATCATTAGCAATACAAACGGTAATACGATTTTGCAGTTCACGGAAAATATTTTTCAAATCATTTACAGTAATGCCTGAAATCACATTAGTTATTTTATATTTCAAATCTTCTAATGAACTAGGTTTGGTTGCATACACAACTGAAGTTCCTGGGACACGCAATGAGGAAGGAGGGCTTGGAGAACCTGATACTGACTGGCCAGATAGAAGGAAAGAGAAACAAAGGAAGGTAGCGGATAACATATTTGCAGGGCCTGATCAGGTGGATGACAGAACGGGGGTTGAGAGATGTAACAGGAGCAAACATACTAAGAGCCACAAGGGATAGGGAGACGCGGAGAACCATGATCACCTACGTCCTGAAGGGACAGGGCACATAGAAGAAGAAGAAGTATCTGACAACCTATCAAAACTTTTTTATGTCATTTAATGTTAAACATGAGAAACGTGGTTGGAAAACAAACATAGAAACTAGTAACTTAATCATAATGTCATGTAATAAGTTAAATTATCGAGAAATTCCAGTCAGTTTTATATGTATTTGCTGGAGAGAGATACAACAAAATCCGTTTATTATTTTACATTGAAACATTTTAGTGAGTAATACGTTCCTTATTTGTATTCCTTATTCAGTAAAGTTAATTCACTAAGAACAACCAAAATGAATTCTATTCCAGCATTAAAAAAGAACGACAATGGCTGAAGTCATGCTTTCTGAACAACTTCAGGAAGGGATTCTTTTCATTTCACTCCGCATTAAAATAGTGAAAACATCTCCTGCACCCCACCCATAAGTATGGACCAAGCAAGTCCCCCTGACAGCAATGTACTGCGCCTCCTCGGCCTTACCCTATCTCCCGATCTCAAATAGAACCATTACATTGAGTCAATAGCTAAATACACTGCAAGAAAGGTTAGATCACTGTGTCCGGCCAGGAGTTTTTTTCCGCCTGAATCAATCTTGGACATATACAAATCAACCATCCGTCTGTGCATAGAATACTGCTTCCATATACGGTCAGGCGTCCCCGATGTTCATCTCAGTGTTCTCGACAGGCTCCAAAGAAGAATCTGTAATGTGATAGGTACCGACTTGGCGGCTCTACTGCAGTCACTTTCTCTCCGGCAGGATTGTCCGTTCTATAAATATTTTCATGGCTTCTGCTCCAACGAACTTAAGTCATTAATGTTTCTGCCACAGGAGTTTACTCGTGCAACCAGACTGGCAACAGGTCCCACCCATTCAAAGTTAGATCAACCAAATGCAGCCGACAATTCTACTCTAGTAGCTTCTTTTCTCTCACTTCCCGCTTTTAGAACTTGCTTCCATATTCTTGCTTTCCTGACGGCTACAACCTCCAGGAAAGTAAATGCAATATCAATACCCATCTCTTAACTACTTGACTCTAGTTATTTCTACATCACCTGTATATCTTTTCCTTTCTCTCTACCTTTGCAACAGTCATCACACCTGTATTCCCATCCTATCTTGCCCTTTCTCTGATACCCCCTGTAACTTGTTCGTCTTTTTTATTCACTTTCCTCCTATCTAATCTTAAGTAGCCCCATGTTCATCAGTGGCGTTACCGCCTTGCTTGGGGTGAAACGATTAAAAAACATGTATTGGTGTTCCTATTTATAATTTGACATTTTGCACTTAACATCATTTTTTCTTTCTTTGAAATAATGAATTTACCCTTTGTACTATTTACCTTTGTTACAATGCGTGTTTTTCCATTTGCTATCTTATAAAAGTTTATGATTTACTTTTTGTAGTTCTATCTGAAAAGATAGAAAAACCAATTAAGATCTCATATAGATCTTTCATTCATTTCTCTCCATCTCTTTTGTATAACTCTTGTGGGACCTCCCCTTTTTCTATGATAATGGACTCAACTTGAGTATATATATACTCCTGCCATAAACAGATCCGGGAAAGCACCGTAAGATACCGCAGTTACACAGAAAATACCGCGTCGGCAGTCATAGTAGCTCTGAGCTCCATTCAGCCAGAATAGTATTATACGGATATACTAATTCCAGCACGGTTTCACTTCAAAGACTTATATATATATATATATATATATATATATATATGTGTGTGTGTGTGTGTGTGTGTGTGTGTGTGTGTGTGTGTGTGTGTATAAGATAAAATAAATTTTCAATATTCAAAATTGTTGAATGATCATTTCAACATGAAATCCCTAAGAGAGATTTCACATCTCATCAGCAACAGTGCATATTTCAAAATGAAAAATTAAATAAAAAGAAATAAAAAATGACGGTTAAGATTTGAGAAATTTACGTCACAAAAAATTCGGAAGCAAATAATGTCTATTTTTAGATTTTACTTTTAGATAGAGTTGTAAGTGAAAAAATGGAAAATTTGGCCTCGTCTAGCTTTTTTACAAAGGGAAGGGGTTAAAGGAAAGGAATAAGAAGTGGTGTTAAATTGAAAAAATTGAAAATTGAAGATTTTTTGTGACGTAAATCTCTCAAATCTTAACCGTCATTTTTTTTTATTTCTTTTTTATTTAATTTTTTATTTCTCTTTTTTATTTTTATTTTCATTTTGAAATATGTATTATTGCTGATGAGATGTGAAATCTCTCTTAGGGATTTCATGTTAAAATGATTATTCAACAATTTTGAATATTGAAAATTTATTTTATTTTATATTAGCTCTGTAATTTTAATTACATTGAGCTCTCCTCCTGTATAATATTTTAATATTAAAATGTAATATTAATTAGGATCAGGTTTGGGATTTACCTTCCTACTTTTCCGTTTGGATTAAAGTATTTTAATATATATATATATATATATATATATATTAATATAGGTTTCATTGAATAATATAGACAAATTCTGTCTATTTATTTTGTGTAAGATCCGTTCGTATGATCTGATTAGCTTGATAGTCTTGTCATGGAAAGACGACAAGAAATCGCAATAATTGTTGATTTTTTATCAGGTCTGAGCTTTCGGCTTACATAAGCCATTATCAAAGGATGAACATTTAATGTTCAGTGAACATAGAACATTTAAAACTATTATTAACAGAATGGAGTTATACAGAGAAAATTAGATATAGTATAGCTGTCATGTCATGCTGGGAATCTTACTTAAATATCGAAAGAATAAATAAATTTAATCCAATCAAATAAACAGATTAACAAAGCAATGCCGCCATACCAACCATTAGAATAAATACAATAAAATAGATATATAAAATAAAAAACAAATCCAAATAAATAAATTAAACACCAAAAGCCAAAAAAGAATAAATATAAATATAAATATGAAAACATATAAAATAGCATGAAACAGTTTGTCGCGTATGAGTGTTAAATTCAGTGTTTACATATATATATATATATATATATATATATATATATATATATATATATATGTATATATATATAAATATATATATATATATAAAAGTAAACATTATATATGTAAAAGTAAGCATTGAAGTCAACAATATATAAGTAAATGTTATATATATATATATATATATATAAATAAACATTGAAGTCAACAATATATATATATATATGTAAACATTATATATATATGTAAAAGTAAACATTGAAGTAACAATATATATAGACATATAAGTAAACATTACATATATATATATAAAAGTAAACATTGAGGTCAACAATATATATATATAAGTAAACATTATATATATAAAAGTAAACATTGAAGTCGACATTATATATATAAGTAAATGTTATATATATATATAAATAAACATTAAAGTCAACAATATATATATACATATAAGTAAACATTACATATATATATATATAAAAGTAAACGTTAAAGTCAACAATATATATATATATATATATATATATATATATAAGTAAACATTATATATATATATATATATATAAGTAAGCATTATATATGTATATATGTAAACACTGAAGTTAACAATATATATATAAAACTAAACATTGAAGTCAACATTGTCACTCGTCAGGGCTGTTCAAATGTTCTTACGAAACTTCGAAGTCTGCAAGAATCTGCTTTATTAAAGAAATAAATTCTTTGTACTTATAAATATCTATCTATCTATCTATCTATCTATCTATCTATCTATCTATCTATCTATCTCTGTGTGCGTGTGTGTGTGTGTGTGTGTGTGCGCCACGCGCGTGTGTGTATGAAAAGTGGAACATTATAAGCTTTTCTGTCAGGACAAATTTCTCACACAAAAATTAATATCGCTTTTTAACTTTTTTTTTATAATTCCCTATATGTCGGTGTGGGGTTGCGGATGTGTGCATCGGACGCAACATTTTCTTTGTGTGTCTTTGTATGTGAGAAAGAGTATGTGTGTGTTTGCTTAGATGTGTGTGTTTTGGTGTGTGTTTAGGTGTGTGTGTGTGTGTGTGTGTGTGTGTGTGTGTGTGTGTGTGTGTGCGTTCTCACTCGATCTTGAACACGAACTTTGTTTCCAATATTACGTCAGTATATAATGATGTTCGCGACGGTTCCTTGCTCCTAAAGAATCGAAGAACCGATTCGAACTCTCCACCCTCGTTTTCATGGCGGACACTATATTCACTGTGACCACTTCTCTGTTTTGAACTGCTTTATATTAGATCTTCTCACCCACGTCTGCAATTTCAGTTCCGCCTGAGAGAAGGCTAAGCTTTTTCCTTCTCGATCAACACAGCCGTGGAAGGCAAAAAGAGACAGTCTGTTAAAGCGTTTGATAAGAGCCGAGCATTTTTCGGTGCCATTATCTAATGCGTTAATCACGCAAAGTCACGTGACGCCGCCTAAGACGCGATCTACCTACCTTTTGTTGCTGGCTTTCAAGTAATTACTTTTTCCGTTATCGACAGATTTGATTATTACGCCGGAAGGATACTCTTTCGATTTTATTATGCCGCGTGATGGATTCTTACGCTAATGGAACTGGCCGCTCGCAGCCAGTTGATATTTGATCAAACAAAAAAGAAATTCTCCGTAAACGAAGGCAGTTGATCCGAATGTATTTAGGTTTTTTCTTTTAACTTCCGATTATGACGTATATCCTCTTCAGGGATTAGAACTTCCTCGTATGTGCGTCCATGTGCGCATTAATTTGTTATTATCAACACTAAACACTTTTTCAGGTTTCCGTCAACAGAAAACTATATTCACGGAGAATCCATTGAGAAACCTAACGTGCTATTAAACGTCTGCGAGATCATATACTAAAATTGCTCTACATATAAATGGTCTAAAGAAAAGATTACCTATGGAATGATTGCGTACAAACCGATTCGATTTTTTGCCACCGTGAAGAATGAATGATATTAGCGAGAAGTAACCAGGATTTGAAACCTTTTATCGGTTCTGTTCCCTGAGGCACGTTCGGTTTGATATCACCCATGTAATGACACCAGCGATCAGCTACCGGGAATATTGATATGCTTAGGTAATCTTTTAAGCAAGCTTGTAAGATCGTAATGTAAGCTTGTTCAGTTTGTCGGTACAAAGTTCTTTTTTCTTTGGTTCATTTATTAATCATCTATATACGAGGGTCATTCAATAAATAAGGTGAATTTTTCGGTATAAGGACTTCTACGAGGGTCATTCAATAAATAAGGTGAATTTTTCGGTATAAGGACTTCTACGGTGATCATTCAATAAATAAGGTGAATTTTTCAGTATAAGGACTTCTACGGTGATCATTCAATAAATAAGGTGAATTTTTCGGTATAAGGACTTCTACGGTGATCATTCAATAAATAAGGTGAATTTTTCGGTATAAGGATTTCTAATACAGATAGAAGCTTATTTTTTTTTTTCCTTTACTTCTTTTTCAAAGAGATTTTTTTTTCAGATTAAAAATAACATTTGAGAGTTTTGGAGATTAACGAAGATGGCCGACCAAGAAGCATGCTCCAGGATTGAACAGAGATCAGTTATCAAGATTTTGGTTGCTGAAGGATCCAAACCAGTTAAAATTTATAGGAGAATGTCAACTGTGTATGGTGCCACATGTTTCAGCCAAAAAAATCTCTACAAGTGGACTAAATTGTTTAAAGAAGTTTGAAAGTGACGATGAAGTCAAAAGTGCTGTGAGCGATTGGCTGAGACATCAGTCCAAAGATTTTTACGCTGAGGGAATACGGAAGCTTGTGCACAGATGAGAAAAGTGTGTGACACTTCTGGTAGACTACGCTGAAAAAAAAACAGCTTCTATCTGTATTAGAAAAATTCACCTTACTTATTGAATAACCCTCGTATAAGAAAACTTTGTATGAACTTAACTTTTTGGTAACAAAAAATACCTATTAGGCTCATATCTATTAGATTCATACCTATTAGGCTCATACAACCATGGATGAAAACGTTATAATTTCTTGCAATTTTAAAAACTGCGTGTTCAACAATTACCTGTTACGTGTGCGTTAAAAAAGACACTGTTACGTGAGCGTTCTTAAAAAAAAAACGGTTATTGCAAATCGCCTGAAGACACCACATGGTAGAAACCTAGGTCGCGTATTAACTCGTTTACAAATGAAGAATATATATATATATATATATATATATATATATATATATATATACGAAATTAGGCGTAACATAGCTCAGAAAAAGAGACAAAGCGCGTCCTTCAACGTGCTACTAATCTTCTACTGCTAGTGAAAAAGTGATTGCCGATATGTTCTTTGAAAAAGTTGTAATGGCATTAGTTTGTAACTGCGTTTACCAACCAATAATACTGTCTTTAGTTGAATAGAGATACATATTGAGATATTATTGTGGTCGTTTTAGACTTAGTGTAGTGTGTTGTATGCGACAAGCAGTTCGCCTGAAGACAAAGAAGTTCCGCAGAAGAGATTTTTTAAGAAATGATCAATATCACCCCGTGCAAGGCACTTCTTCTTCTTCTTCTTCTTCTTCTTCTTCTTCTTCTTCTTCTTCTTCTTCTTCTTCTATGTGCCCTGTCCCTTCAGGACGTAGGCGATCATGGATCTCCACGTCTCCCTATCCCTTGTGGCTCTTAGTATGTTTGCTCCTGTTGCTCCTGGCAACCCCCGTTCCGTCATCCACCTGATCAGACTCTGCAGATATGTTATCCGCTGCCTTCCTCTGTCTCTCCTTCCTTCTATCTGACCAGTCAGTATCAGGTTCTCCAGGCTCTCCTTCCTCATTGCATGTCCCAGGAACTTCAGTTGTCTCTTCCTGATGCTCAGCATCAATTTCCTTTTTGTTGCCATTCTTTCTAACACTTCGTCGTTGCTTGTATGCTCAGTCCACGATATCCGTAGCATCCTTCTGTAGAACCACATTTCGGCCGCTTCCAGTTTTTTCCTCATTTTCGATGATATTGTCCAGCATTCACAGCCGTACTGAAGAACTGATATCACGTAGTAGTCTAGCACTCTTTTCTTCGTTTCTATTGAGATCTTCCTGTGTGTTAGTATTTTGCTCATCTTCTGGAGCGCGTCCTTTGCCATGCCAATTCGCCTTCGGATCTCCGTGTCGCACTTTCCATCTCCTGTTAGAACACTTCCTAGGTACTTAAATTCTTGGACTTGTTTGATTCTGTTATCCCCCACCTGTATTTGGCATTTTGGGTTGTATCTTTTGCTGATGACCATGCACTCAGTTTTCTTAAAGTTTATTTGTAGTCCCTTCTTGTCACTCTCCACTGCTACTTTCTGCATGAGGTCTTGTAGTTTCCTTTCCGTGTCCGCAATCTGCACTGTATCGTCCGCGTATCTTATGTTGTTCAGGTTGTGGCCTCCAATAACAAATCCTGGTGTGTCATCTAGGGTCCTCAAAATATTCTCGCTGTATAGGTTGAACAAATCCGGTGAAAAGACACATCCTTGTCTTACGCCTTTTTCTATCTTTGTGTATCTACTGAGGTCGTTACCTGTCCGTATGCAGGCCGTTTGCTGCCAGTAGAGATTCTTGATTATTCTTATGTCTTTGCCGAAAATGTCGAGGTTGCCTATCATTTCCATCAATTCTTTGTGTCGTATTTTGTCGAATGCTTTCGCGTAATCAATGAAGCATAGGTACAAGTCTTTCTTCATTTGTAATGACCTTTCAAAGGTCACTATAACCCAAAGAGTTACAGGGTAGGAAAGAATTAGGAACAGAAACATTGATAATGAGCGGGAAGAGGAAAATGTAATCAGGAGAGTAGATATTTGTAACGGTAATTTACAAAAGACAATTCCTCGCTCATTCAAAAAAAGAAAAACAAAGAGAAAAAAAAAGAAAAATATAAACAATTGATAAATGGAAAGAATAGAGAGAAAAAGAAAGAAAGAGAAAAAGAACGAACAGTACACAGAGAAATGAAAGCCAACGTCATATATCGACACAGCGTCTATTGCAACCCATCTGCTTTCTTAGAAAAACATGACGTTGAAATTTAACTTTAAAATTTAGTTTTAAATATAATGGGATGTATTTGCGTAAAAAATAAATTGTAAATCATAATTTTTAATACAAATTAAAATATTACCACTATTAGAATTATTTTTATAATTACAATTAAAATAATTAAAACTTATAAAAGAAACCCAAAATTATAATTAAATATAGAAAACTAGAAAACTAGAGAAATTATAAACATAAAAAGAGAAAGGAAAAAGCAAAGAATAGAATGAGAACAAACAGTATAGATAGAAAGGAATTAAAAATAAACGTCTTAAGATCGACACCAACGTCTAATACAATTATCTGCTTTCTTAGAAAAACATGACGTTGAAATTTAACTTTAAAATTTAGTTTTAAATATAATGGGATGTATTTACGGTAAAAAAATTGTAAAACATAATTTTTAATACAAATTAAAATATAACCACTAATTTATAATTCTAGTTAAAATAATTAAAACTTATAAAAGAAACCAAAAATTATAATTAAATATAGAAAAAATATATAATATATAATATGTTTTTTTTTAAATGAGCGAGGAATTGTTTTTCGTAAATTACCGTAATATATATATATATATATATATATATATATATATATATATATATATCCAGTTTACTGTTCAGCTTGCGTTTGCGAGAGCTGTAAGCAAATCCCAAGGCCAAACACTTCAAAAGTTTGGCTCCAGAAATAAATACTTACGGACGGATAGCCAGTTGTATGTTGCATGATCAATAATAAGAAATTATGAGAAATCACTGTCCCTGTTAAAAATTAAAAAGGAAAAAAGAAATTTTCTTTAAAATATTGTTTACCATAGTGTCCTATAAAATTAAATAAAGTAAAGAAATTATTATACCGTGAAGTATGGTTTCTGTCAAAGAATTTTTGGAAACCAATCAGCTTATTTAAATGTAATCGATTGGTTTGCAAAACTGAAAAAAACGTCATTCAGTCAGTCAGTTAAGTGCCATACCTGATACATGCTTGGGCGATCAAGTTTCGAAAAAGACATTACTAACTGGGCAGAACGTTGGCTGGCAGTAGGTTGCCATTGCTTTCTGCGGTAGACTGGTTGCCAGCCAAGGATACAGAACCCAATCTGTCCTGTCATTTATCTCATAGCTGGAGGGAGAAGAGATAGATCATATTACATCATTATAAAGTGTAATTGGTGGGGGATCAGTTTATTATTTCATAAAAGTAGAATACTGATCCCCCACTTTATATCCAATGCAAGTTTTAATTATGTTTCCAACTATTATATTTAGTCAGTCAGTTAAGTGCCATCCGGTGATAAACGCTTGGGCGATCACGTCTCAAAAGAGACATAACTGACTGGACAGGTTTTTCCCGTAGTAGGCTGCCATTATTTTATGCGGTAGACTGGTTGCCAAGCAAGGCTATAGAACATAATCTGTCCTGTTACTTGACCCATAGCTGGAGGGAAGAGACGGATTAATACCTTTCCCAAGAGTATTTGCTCCTAAGTGAATGCAACGGATTTGACTAGAATTCAAACTCGCCTCCCCGATTTCTCGTTCCGAGTCGATATCCACTAATTGTTCCAAAAAAGGTTTGCAAACTAAATAAATAGATTTAAAAAATGATAATAATAAACACAAATACGAAAATAGAGAAGTAGCAGCAGAAAACAAAAGGCCACTCAGGAGAGCAAGTCATGACAGCATAGTGGCGCCTTGATGGCGCCCCGGGCGACTGCTCGTGCTACCAGTACCTACCTGTAGATGTTTCGGCATTCACTCTGGTCGGATTGAGCCGGCTTCATCCCAAGCGATAGAGAAAGATTTGTTGGGATTTGTTTAAGGGAAAGGTCACAGGTCCTACCCTGCATAGACATCAGGCATTTTTAATTATCCCGAAACAGGGACGGATTAATACCTTTCCCAAAGGTGTTAGCGCGTTCAACTGGAATTCGAACTCGGCTCCCCGATTTCTCTTTCCGAGCCGATATCCTCTGCACCATAACGCACATCCGTCAATAAACGCTTACAGCACCTGGTATTCCCAATCGGTCACCCATCGATGTATTGACCAGGCTAAACGTTGCTTAACTTCGGTCATCGGACGAGAACGGGAATATTCAACGTGATATGACCGTAACGAGCTACCAGTACCTTAAATCGGCCCCGAACACACACACACACACACACACACACACACACACACACACACACATGCACGTGCGCGCACACGCATACACAGATATGGATATTGTTTTCAGGTGAAGTTCATTTGTAAAAGAACAAAATGAATAAAACATTTTTTACCCGGCGCGTTTGCCCTCATGAAATGCCTCAGAGAACGAAACGTGTAGGCATATATATTTTCCTCTTGTTTCCTTTTATATATATATATATATATAAAAAACTCTTGCACTAAAATTCTCTCTTTCTCTCTCTCTCTCTCTCTCTCTATATATATATATATATATATATATATAGAGAGAGAGAGAGAGAGAGAGAGAAAGAGAGAATTTTAGTGCAAGAGTTTTTTTTTTTAAATGACTAGATACACGCCAACTTCGAAGATTCGTCAGATTCTCAAACAAGCAAGAACAGCTAAATCAATAAAGGAACAATGTTTCCTTTGTCTTCAAGAAAAAAAAATGAAATCATTAAATACATAAATAGCGACAAGCTTTTAAACCAGAGGCATGAAACCACAGAAAACTGCAAACACATTAAAGAACTAACCTTACAATCATGCTGAAAAATACTTCACAAGCCAAAACTAGAACCCCCCTAGAGACGATAAACCTTTATAGTACTAACAACACTCTTATATAAAATTTTACCTATTACACACCACAAACTATAATCCAATCTAATTTAAAGTTTTATAGAAAAATGTAATTTCCTAAATTCAAATTAAGGTTCAATAAACAAAATTAGATTAATTATAAAACCGTGCTTAAATACAAAAATATTCTATAGTTGTACAAATAAACATTCAAGATAGGTCCAAATCCCATCCTTTCCAACCCTTTACACCTCCTTATTCTCCCCCTCTAATAAAACCAATGAATAAAGGCTAGGTGGTCATAAAACATTCAAATAACATTCAAGATAGGTCCAATCCCATCCTTTCCCACCCTTTACACCCTCCTTATTCTCCCCCTCTAATAAAACCAATGAATAAAGGCTAGGTGGTCATAAAACATTCAAATAACATTCAAGATAGGTCCAATCCCATCCTTTCCCACCCTTTACACCTCCTTATTCTCCCCCTCTAATAAAACCAATGAATAAATTCTAGGTGGTCATAAAACATTCAAATAACATTCAAGATAGGTCCAATCCCATCCTTTCCCACCCTTTACACCTCCTTATTCTCCCCCTCTAATAAAACCAATGAATAAAGGCTAGGTGGTCATAAAACATTCAAATAACATTCAAAATAGGTCCAATCCCATCCTTTCCAACCCTTTACATTTCCTTATTCTCCCCCTCTAATAAAATCAAAGAATAAAGGCTAGCCAGGGTCATAAAACACACTTTCATGAATCAACTATATCCCCTACCTATCCCACTTTCTTCAAAATTCTAACGGACAATTCCCTTATCGCTAACCCCCGCCAACATCCCACACACAACTCACAAATATAAGAAAAGAGGTTTTCCATTCCTTTCCACACCACTTGAGACATTGGAAGTCCAATGTCGAAACAAAATGTACAATTTGTAGTGGATATATATAAAAGAAAATTGTACATGTTTTAAAATAAAATTTAGAATAAATATTCACAGCTCTATATTATACATCGAGCACTGTTTTAAATTAATGTTTTGGACGTTGTAAATTTTTTTTCGTTCCTTATTCACTTGGATATATATATATATATATATATATATATATATATATATATATATATTCGCAGACAGATCTGCATCACAGCACATCAGTACGGTTAGACATCCGATTACTTTATACCCAGGATTGAAACCCGGCCGAATTGGCGTCAGTCAGTGATTCTAACTCTGAGCTATAGGCGCTCGGTAGAAGGAGTCAGATTTTTAGCTTATGATATATCATGTATACACAAGCCAATAACTGAGTGTTCTAATTCATTACTGAATGAACGATGCATAGATGCTAGAGTAGCTACTGTTTTTTCAAAGTCTACCAATCTTCCAGAGTGCTCAATCAGGGTGTGAGAGCGTAAATAGTCATCCGCAGACAGATCTGTTTCGCTATATCACAGCTCATCAGTACTGTTAGACATCCGATTGCTTTTTACCCTGGATTGAAATCCAACCGAATTGGCGTCAGTCAGTGATTCTACCTCTGAGCTATAGGCGCTATGGATATGAGCTATGATACAGCTTGTATGAAGATGACATATATATATATATATATTAGTCATCCACATACAAGCTGTATCATAGCTCATCAGCGTGGCTAGACACATCCACTTGCTTCTGGCTGACTGAGTGTCAGTCGGAGTCGCTATCATAGACGCATGGAATCAGAGAAGGGAAATTTAACGTGTTATATATATTAGCAGTGTATACACACGCCAGTCACTGAAAGAACTCAATTCATTCCTGAAGAGAATTGCATATATTGCAGAAGTATATATACATATATTTATTGTTTAATACTTACGTTTTGGTTATAATAGGGTTAGACCTGTACACACTTGTATTAAAAAATGTTCGATACAATTATATTGTAGAACTTTTGAATATTTTCCATTTTTAAATGAGTTATTTCGCTACCCATGTTTCTAACATGAGGCGTGACTTCAGGCGATTTTTAAGAACTTATAAAATTATTATAAGTTATATATATATATATATATATATATATATATATATATATATATTAATGCAGGTTTCACTGAATAATATAGACAAGTTTTGTCTATTAATTTTGTGTAGGATCCGTTCATACCGTCTGATATACTTGATGGTGATGTCGTTGAAAGACAACAAAAAATCACAGTAATTGTTGATTTTTTATCGGGTCTAAGCTTTCGGCTCACATAAGCCATTATCAAAAAATAAATATTAACACACAGTAAACATAGAACATTAAATTATTAACAATAAAGAGAATTAAATTGAAAATACAAGTCCATCCCTACCATGGCGGATGGCCGAAAACAGTGACAAAATAGTGGCGTTGTGGTCCCTGATCTGATTACAGGCATTTGAGTACGTTATTGGAAATATCAAAATTGATTGTATTCAAACCAGGTTTAAATTGTTTAATGTAGATTGCTTCCAGGATTTTTAGTTTCTGTTTATTATTTTCTTGTTTAAGTATGTACGTGTTATCAACGAGCGTTTTTCTCAGAAGTGTGCGTTGATAACCGTGTTGTTTTAAATGACGGAATATATTTGAATTTTCATTTAAGTGCAAAGTCAGACGCCGTGAGAGTGAATTTGTAGTGTGGCCAATGTAGATATTATTGAGGTTGTTAGAGATACATTCTCTAAATGGACATATGAATTTATAACACTACAAATATATTCCGTCATATATATATATATACGAAGATTTTTTTTTGAAAAATGACAGACGAGGTGTTGTCATTAACTTTTTTTTATTGAATATTTGTGTTCTTATAATTTTCTTTTTTTCAGAACATAAATTATATAAAAAGATTTTCAAAATGTTTTATTTTCCCGAGCGCTTTCGTCTATACTTGTAGCCATTATCACAGGTGAATTTTATTTTACGTGCAACTGAATATGTGTAGCGTTTATATATGTAGAATAATGTGTATTTTATATTTCGAACACGGTAAGCACATTGTTGCCGTTTACTTAATTGATATTATCAAATGTAGGAGTTTACTCGCAGGTCGGATAAATGGAAGAAGAGACAGGGGAAAGCAGCGCCAGACGTATTTGTTAGGTCTGAGCAAATGGATAGCGGAGCAGGGTTTAGAAGAGATATCAAGAGAAAAATTATTGAGAGCGACAAGAGACAAAGCCAAGTAGAAGTTCATGATCGCTTATGTCCTGAAGGGACACGGCACATGAAGAAAAAGAAGAAGATTAATAATGATTTATCACAATAAAAAAAACAAAGAAAGAAAAGCCCTACACTTAATCGATCACTCATCTAGGTATTAACCAGGCTCAACGTTGCTTAACTTCACAGATCGTATGAAAATCGGTGTTTCAATATGATGTGGCTCTCAACCGCCAAAAGTTTATATTCGGTTAATTCTAGATTGCGTTATATCTCTTGCTAGTGATGACAAGTACAGCGAATAAAACATCCCATCATGCCTTAAGGGTTAAAATTACCGCCAACGCTAACAACCAGTTTGATCAGCTGCTTAAGAAAATTTTGATATGGTGTTTTATTTCAATTTCATCATTAAATTTATGATAAGCATTTCATAACTTTGGGGTATGCAGTTAGATGCACATCTAAATTAGGTGAAATTAGCCAATCTACATCACGCCTTAATATCCGGAAACAAACTATCAAACTATGTATGTATGTATGTATGTATGTATGTATGTATGTATGTATGTATGTATCTATCTATCTATCTATCTATCTATCTATCTATCTATCTATCTCAGTCTCTTCATTATCTATCTATCTATCTATCTATCTATCTATCTATCTATCTATCTATCTTAGTCTGTTCATATCTATCTATCTATCTATCTATCTATCTATCTAAATCTGTCAATGTGCATCTATCTGCATAATTCTGTTCTTATCTATCTTTTTTATATCTTACATTATCTCTCTCTCTTTGTCTGTCCATATCTATCTATCTATCTATCTATCTATCTATCTCAGTCTCTTCATTATCTATCTATCTATCTATCTATCTATCTATCTATCTATCTATCTATCTATCTATCTAAATCTGTCAATGTACATCTATCTGCATAATTCTGTTCTTATCTGTCTATCTTTTTGATATCTTACATTATCTCTCTCTCTTTGTCTGTCCATATCTATCTATCTATCTATCTATCTATCTATCTATCTATCTATCTATCTATCTATCTATCTCTGTTCGTATCTATCTGCCTATCCTGTATCATTTTATAATTCTATATTATTACTCGGCTATCAAAGTGCCTTCAGCAATAAACTCACTTTGTATAACTTTCTTTCTTCTCGATCTAAACATTAGAAAAAGGGATAAAATCGATTTATTTTAAATTCCCAAGATTGCTTCCACTTCCTGCTTTGAAAAGTCGAACGAACTTCATTTGCTTCCATATCGTCTATTTATCAAAGGTCCTTTTTTCCCCTAGATGAGTAGGACTGCATTCAATTTCTTGTACTTTCACATGAGAGTTTTGCGATTATCATTTGAATTCGGCAACCATTTGACTACAACAAAATGTTTACGTCATTGTAGCTTTAGTTTTTAAACTACGGCTATCATTTGAGTTTGAGTTTGAGCTTTGTTTAACGGCAGATCAACCTCGGTGGGTTATTTAATTCCAAAAAGGTGAGGTTTTAAGGTATATTTTTTAATGTTTAGTTATAGGGAGAAGGTCGATTTAATAAAACTTTAATGAATTTTTTGTTTTTATTCTTCTTTATTTTAGAAAACTTAAATATTTAATAATGGTTAGCTGAGAATTTTTTTCGTTCAAAAATATGTTATGATAATTTTTTCTTCAAAAATGTATAGTTTTCTATAAAAGTCCATTTTTCTGAATATATTTCTATAAAAGTGTATTTTTATACTTTCATAGTGTTTTGACCCCTTCTTGTGGGTTCACTATTTGCCCATAGCTGGGGCCCTAATAGGTGCTACCACTCCGGATCAGGGTGTACCTGAGAACAACAGCAATTAAGAGGTGGTTCCATGCTCCTCACAACCTCCCAATCAGAGGCCTTGCTGCCGGATTCAGTTTATCGTCATGCCCAGGACCTATCATCAATTGATATTTTCTTAAAGATCAGCAGACGTCTTCAATACGGGAACCTTTCATTCATGATTCCAGAATCTAACTTCATGTTAGTATATTCTAAATAATTTTACCCCAAGCAAGATGCCACTATGACACAAGAGGCTACTGGGAGAGGAAGAGAATGAAGAAACTTTAGAAATAACGGGGGTTCAATCCTGAAGAGGGAAAAAAAACTACTCCTATTCAAAAGACCGGTGAGGAGTGTGTCCCGTAGAGTAATTTAATTTCGACAGTAGGAGTAATTTGATAAAAAGAATATCATACTATTAACTGTTGTGGATTCTGGTTGAGAAACCACACAAAATAATAAATAACAAAAGCAGATATGGAGATAGAAAATGTAAGTTATATTGAACAAAAATATACAAACTGGAACACGGGTTAATCAATTCAGGAATACTAGGAATACTATTAGTAAAATCTATATATACAGTCTTGTAGTGAAAAAGTATGTCCGGGCAATGAGTCTATATGTAGAACAACTCCAACTTATTATGCACCAACTTACTGAACAACTAAGCAACCGTACAACTCTCCTTTACAACTACAGCTACAACTACAGTATTTAGTTGGCTTTCCCACTTAAAGCAACATGTGACACAAGGTCATTTTTATGTAGGTCTTACGGGCCATATAGCCCGGCCAAAATTATCTGCATATAGTTCCCCAGTCATGACTCTACACTTCGGCGAAGCCACGACTGGGTTAATGCTCTCCAAAGGCAGAGAGCGCTCTCCGTCCGAAGGCAGAGAGCTGACAGTGATAATGGAAGTTGTAACTGTACAACTACGGTATTCAGTTGGCCTTCCCACTTAAGGCAAAATGTGACACAAGGTCATTTTTATGTGGGTCTTCCGGGTTATATAGTTCGGCTAAAAATATCTGTCTATCGTTACCCAGTCGTGACTCTATCCTTCGGCGGAGCCACGACTGGGTTAATGCTCTCCGCCCGAAGGCAGAGAGCGCTCTCCCTCCGAAGGTAGAGAGCTGAGAGTGACAATGGAAGTTGTAAATGCACAACTACAGTATTTAATTGGCCTTCCCAATTAAGGCAGCATGTGACAGAAGGTCATTTTTATGTGGGTCTTTCGGACTATATAGCCCGGACAAAAATATCTGCCTATATGTATAAAATATCTTACCCAGTCGTGACTCTACCCTTTGACAGAACCACGACTGGGTTAGTGCTCTCTGCTCTGATATTGGCAGTTTCAACTGGGCAACTACAGTATTTAGTTGGCTTTCTCACTTAAGGCAACATGTGACACAATGTCATTTTTATGTGGGTCTTCCGGTCCATATAGCCCGGCCAAAAATATCTGTCTATCGTTACCCAGTTGTGACTTTACCCTTCGGCCTGAAGGCAGAGAGCTGACAGTGACACTGGAAGTTGCAACTGGGCAACTAATGCCGTTCTCTGTAAAGGCAGGATCATATGTAGACATCAGGCTAGTCCATTCTTATGTGTGAGAAGGGTTATCCCAACATTAATAAAATTATCTAACTTTAAGAACCTAACATTTTTTTTTTAATTTCATTTTCTTTTCTTTGATTTGCATAATGTAATATTGATTTTATGGGTCTTATAACGTCGCTGGCATTGTGTCAGGGAAAAAGATAGTTCCCCTAGCGAGAGAATAAACTATTAAAATAGAACTTACAGATACATTTTTCTAGTTCAGCAGTAAAACGATGAGACCTTTTTCAATTTCTACTCCATCAGCTTCTTTGCTCGCACTGCCTGCCTATTGAATTCCCTTCCGTATAATAGCTTTCCTGAAAGCTACAATCTCCAAAAATTCAAATGCAAAGTCAATTTCCATCTTTTATCTCCTTGACTCACATCCTTTACATGACAACCCTTGTATCATGTTCTTTTTCTTTACTCTCCACACTCCTGAAGCTCTCTTCACACCTGTATTCTCGTTCTTACTCATTCTATGACTCTCTGGCTTCCCTATTCCTCTTTCTCATCTCACTTTTTCTGTAACCCCCCTGCGCACCAGTGGCAGTTCTACCTTGCTTTGGGTGAAATGAAAACCTACTAGCCACCCTAGTGGTACGCTTAAATTAATGTACTTGCAGGGAAGCCTATCCATTCACGATATACCATTGTAATATATATATATATTAAATAATTTCACCCCAAGCAAGACCGCTACTAGTGAGCAGGGAGTTACATCGAGAGAAAATACTGGGTACAGGGGGTATTGAAAAAAGGATAAAAGTAGAACGGTATTCAAGAAATGGCAGTTGACATTGTATTTAAATTTTTGTATAAACATTTAAACGGAAGTGAGTTCTACGGTTGGAATGTGCGAGAAAAGAAACTTCATTTCATGTTGAATTTTTTAAACGTATTTTTGTAAAAACAAAAAAAGAATTATATATTTTTTTAATCATATCATCCCAAGTAAAACGGAACCACCACTAGAGTGCACGGGGTTTATAGTGGGTAGCTTATCTATTCTTTTTCTGTTAGTGGGAGTCCGTTTTCGTGAAGGGTAATTGTATACTGTTGCAGGTTAACGGAATTTGGCCTAGTGGTAGATAGCCCACTATAAGTCATAAAATGATTATAAAATCAAGAAAGGAAATTTGAGTAGAAAATAACATTCATATATACACATATCAATTAATGTTTTTTACAATTAAAGTAATGCTTGAAATAAATGTCCAACGGAGGTTAAATGTTCATGGAAAATAATAAGCTGAAAGAGATTAAAGGCTTAAGAAAGTGGAGAGCGGCGATATGTGAGGAATGTCTTTGAAATAGTCGCTCCTGAGGTCAGTAAGTACTTTTGAGACAGTGAAGAAGTGATGCAAGGTGAAGGGAGGCGAATGTAGTAGCCGCTCGACTTAAGTCAAGGGGATATTAATTACATTCTTCTCCTTGATCTCTGTATCAGTCTGTCTGCTGGGTGCTTTTTTGTGTCGGCTTTTTATATCTGCTTTTTGGATCAAAACAGCTCGTTTTGAATTTCACACTTATATTTGATTCTGGGCTTCCCATTGGCCGGTAAATAAAATTCGCGTAGGCTCACGAAATGGAAATTTGTTATTTGATTAATTTTTATTTTTCAACCGGAACATCTGCGCGAATACACCTGCGCAGAGATGATTTTTGTTCATTTGCTTTCTGGTTGTTATAGAGCAAACATCCGGTCCCTCGCTTTTGCTCGGTCGGTACCACCACAGGTTACAGCGAGAGAAAAGACTGGATACAGTGGGTATTGATAAAAGGATAAAGGATGAACGAGATTCAAGAAAATATATGACATTGAATTTTAAATTTTGGAGATTGTAGTAATCAGAGAAGCGATTAAACGGAATGGAATTCCATTGGCGGGAATTGTGAGAAAAGCCTGAGTACAGACGGTATTGAAGAAAGGATAAAAAAATGAACGGAATTCAAGAAGATAGAAGAAGGTAATTGACGTTGCATATGAATTTTTGTAGATTTTGGCTATCAAGGAAACAAAAAATGGGAAAGGACTTCCACATACTGGAAGTGTGAGAAAAGAAACTGTTGCAGTAGAAGTGACAGTTACTTTTAACTATTTCAACGGTAAAAGGGTGAAAACTAAATGTCAATCTAGTCAGTCATTCAGTTAAGTGCCATACGTGATACATGCTTGGGCGATCACATCTCGACTTACTGGGTAGAAAATTATCCCGAAGTAGGTTGCTATTATTTTCTCAGGTAGATTGGTTGCCAACCAAGGCTATAGAATCCAATCTGTCGTGTTGTTTAACCCATGAGTGGAGGAAAGAGATGGATTAATACATTTCTCTAGGGTATTTGCGCGTAAGTAAATGCAAGTAATTCAACTGGAATTCGAACTCGGCTCCTCGATTTCTCGTACCGAGCCGATATCTACTGCACCACAACATACATTTAGTAGCACACTTAAATTTATGTTTGTTTTGGAGGTATAACAATTTACAAGCTGTTTCCTGCCTCAAATAACCACTTATTGAAGGTTTATTTTGTTAACCGTGGCAGATTTCCTTTTGAGACATGAGTAAATGATGGTGTCATTTGAATAAATGCTTACTTTGGAACCGATGATATCAAGAAGATCATTAATGAAGATCAGAAACAGCGTAGAAATTAGGATATAGCCTTGAGGGACACCCGCGTATGTGTTAAAGGATCTGGAAGCTTCCCGTTCAAAGCGTCTTTTATTTTACGATTCGATAGGAAAGATAGGATTAAATCAAACAATCGTCCAGAAATATCGTATTTATGGAGCTTGCGCAAAAGGCCAGTATGCCAAACTTTGTCAAACGCTTTCGAAATATCATTATAATTTTCTGTAGTCTGTTATGAAACTCTTTGAATAGTGAAATTACTGGACTAGTTTGTGTGTCATTTTATTCGTCACCTTCATTTACTATAAGAATTACGTAATAAGGAAATTACTGGATTTGTATGTGACATTTTCTGTCGCCAGTGAAAAGACATTAAGATTAATTAAATGACGTTATTTTCTACTGTGTCGCATTTTCTTCCGTCTGTTATGTTCCTCTGGAATATCTGCATTACTCTACTTCCTTGGGTGTCTCATTTTCTCTCGCGCTTTAAAAGACTTCCACAAAAGTTAAATACTTGACTTGCTTGTGTGCCATATTTTCTATCGTCTGCTATAAGTCTTTTGGAATAGGTAAACTGATGGTCTTTCTTGTATCACACATTTTCTGTCGTCTGATATAAAACATTCAGAATAGTGAAATTACTAGATTTGCTTGTGTGTCATATTTTCTATCGTCTGTTATAAGACTTTTGGAATATCTTCGAAGATGAAGGAAAAACCTGAAGCAACTGAAATGTGGTTCTACAGAAGGATGCTGCGAATCTCATGGATCAAGCATGTGAGCAATGATGAGGTTCTACAAATGATGGAAACTAAAAGGAAATTAATACTGAGCATCAGGAAGAGACAACTGAAGTTCCCGGGACACGCAACAAGGAAGGAAGGCTTGGAGGATCTGATACTAACAGGCCAGATAGAGGGGAAACGAGACAGGGGAAAGCAACGGATAACATATTTAAAGGACCTAATCAGGTAGATGATGGAACGAGGGTTGCATGGCGTAACAGGAGAAGTCGTGCTAAGAGCCACCAGGGATAGGGAAACGTGGAAAGCCATCATCGCCTACGTCTTGAAGGGACAGGGCACATAGAAGAAGAAACTTATTTTATGTCGTCCGATATAAAACCTTCGGAATAGTGAAATTACTAGATTTGCTTGTGTGTCATATTTTCTATCGTCTGTTATAAGACTTTTGGAATATCATCGAAGATGAAGGAAAAACCTGAAGCAACTGAAATGTGGTTCTACAGAAGGATGCTGCGAATCTCATGGATCAAGCATGTGAGCAATGATGAGGTTCTACAAATGATGGAAACTAAAAGGAAATTAATACTGAGCATCAGGAAGAGACAACTGAAGTTCCCGGGACACGCAACAAGGAAGGAAGGCTTGGAGGATCTGATACTAACAGGCCAGATAGAGGGGAAACGAGACAGGGGAAAGCAACGGATAACATATTTAAAGGACCTAATCAGGTAGATGATGGAACGAGGGTTGCATGGCGTAACAGGAGAAGTCGTGCTAAGAGCCACCAGGGATAGGGAAACGTGGAAAGCCATCATCGCCTACGTCTTGAAGGGACAGGGCACATAGAAGAAGAAACTTATGAACATTTTCTGTCGTCCGATATAAAACCTTCGGAACAGTGAAATTACTAGATTTGCTTGTGTGTCATATTTTCTGTCGTCTGTTATACGACTTCAAGGATAGTTAAATTATTTGACTTTCGTGTGTATCACATTTTCTGTCGTCTGTTATACGACTTCAATGATAGTTAAATTATTTGACTTTCGTGTGTATCATATTTTCTGTCGTCTGTTATACGACTTCAAGGATAGTTAAATTATTTGACTTTCGTGTGTATCATATTTTCTGTCGTCTGTTATACGACTTCAATGATAGTTAAATTATTTGACTTTCGTGTGTATCATATTTTCTGTCGTCTGTTATACGACTTCAAGGATAGTTAAATTATTTGACTTTCGTGTGTATCATATTTTCTGTCGTCTGTTATACGACTTCAAGGATAGTTAAATTATTTGACTTTCGTGTGTATCATATTTTCTGTCGTCTGTTATACGACTTCAAGGATAGTTAAATTATTTGACTTTCGTGTGTATCATATTTTCTGTCGTCTGTTATACGACTTCAAGGATAGTTAAATTATTTGACTTTCGTGTGTATCATATTTTCTGTCGTCTGTTATACGACTTCAAGGATAGTTAAATTATTTGACTTTCGTGTGTATCATATTTTCTGTCGTCTGTTATACGACTTCAAGGATAGTTAAATTATTTGACTTTCGTGTGTATCATATTTTCTGGTCTGTTATTAGATTTTCAGAATTACTGGACTTGCATGTGTGTCATACTTACTGACGTTTGTTATAAGTCTTTTGAAATAGATAAATTGTTGGACATGCTTTTGTATTAAATTTTATGTCATCTGATATAAAACTTCCGTAATAGTGAAATTACAAAATATGTTTGTGTCACATTTTCTGCCGTTTGTAATATTCCAGAATAGTTAAATTACTGGACTTGCTTGTCTGTCACATTTTCTGTCGTCTGTTATAAGACTTCTGGAAAAACTGAATTACCGACTTGCTTGTCTGTCACATTTTCTGCCGTTTGTAATATTCCAGAATAGTTAAATTACTGGACTTGCTTGTCTGTCACATTTTCTGTCGTCTGTTATAAGACTTCTGGAAAAACTGAATTACCGACTTGCTTGTTTGTCACATTTTCTGTTGTCTGTTATAAGACTTCTGGAAAAACTGAATTACCGACTTGCTTGTCTGTCACATTTTCTGTCGTCTGTTATAAGACTTCTGGAAAAACTGACTATCGACTTGCTTGTTTGTCACATTTTCTGTCGTCTGTTATAAGACTTCTGGAAAAACTGAATTACCGACTTGCTTGTCTGTCACATTTTCTGTCGTCTGTTATAAGACTTCTGGAAAAGCTGAATTACCGACTTGCTTGTGTGTCACATTTTCTGTCGTCTGTTATAAGACTTCTGGAAAAACTGAATTACTGACTTGCTTGTTTGTCACATTTTCTGTCGTCTGTTATAAGACTTCTGGAAAAATCCGAATTACCGACTTGCTTGTCTGTCACATTTTCTGTCGTCTGTTATAAGACTGAAAAAACTGAATTACCGACTTGCTTGTCTGTCACATTTTCTGTCGTCTGTTATAAGACTTCTGGAAAAAACTGAATTACCGACTTGCTTGTTTGTCACATTTTCTGTCGTCTGTTATAAGACTTCTGAAAACTGAATTACCGACTTGCTTGTCTGTCACATTTTCTGTCGTCTGTTATAAGACTCTGGAAAAGCTGAATTACCGACTTGCTTGTCTGTCACATTTTCTGTCGTCTGTTATAAGACTTCTGGAAAAACTGAATTACCGACTTGCTTGTCTGTCACATTTTCTGTCGTCTGTTATAAGACTTCTGGAAAAAAAAACTGAATTACCGACTTGCTTGTTTGTCACATTTTCTGTCGTCTGTTATAAGACTTCTGAAAAACTGAATTACCGACTTGCTTGTCTGTCACATTTTCTGTCGTCTGTTATAAGACTTCTGGAAAAACTGAATTACCGACTTGCTTGTTTGTCACATTTTCTGTCGTCTGTTATAAGACTTCTGGAAAAACTGAATTACCGACTTGCTTGTCTGTCACATTTTCTGTCGTCTGTTATAAGACTTCTGGAAAAGCTGAATTACCGACTTGCTTGTTTGTCACATTTTCTGTCGTCTGTCATAAGACTTCTGGAAAAACTGAATTACCGACTTGTCTGTCACATTTTCTGTCGTCTGTTATAAGACTTCTGGAAAAGCTGAATTACCGACTTGCTTCTGTGTCACATTGTCTGTTTGTTATAAGAATTCTAGAATAGTTTAATTTCTGGACTTGCTAGTGTGTCAAATTTTCTGTTGTCTGTTATTATTACGAAATTTTTAAAAAAAACGACAGAAAAGAAAACCCACATCCAAGACAAGCAGATAATATGTTCTTATTGACGTATAACAGACGACGGAAAATAAGTAACACTAGCAAATCTAGGAAGTTTACTATTCCGAAAATCTCATAACAGACGACAGAAAATGTGACACACAAGCGATTCCAGCAAATTCGGGAAGACATGACAGACAACAGGAAGTGTGACAAACCAAGAAGTCCAGTAATTGAACTCTTTCTGAAGACTTGTATAAGACGAGAGAAAATGTGACAGAAATATAAGTCTAGTAATTTAACTATTCCGGATAACTTATAACAGACGACAAAAATGTAATAAACAAGCAAAACTTGCAATTTCACTATTCCGAAAGTCATATAACAGACAACAACAACTCTTAACTAGAATGTCGTCAAGATAGGCAGTTGCGAAATCAAGGTTGTCCAGCATGGTGTCCATATGTATCATGTCTGTCTTTTATAGATTCTGCCTTAAGTAGATCACGTAGTTCTGGTTCTGTAGTAATTAGCTGCTGTTCTTGGAGTTTAATTATATTTTGGTATAGGGTTTCAATCTCAACTTGTTTATGTAGTCCATTGTATTTTTTAGATACATGGCAATTAGGTCCAAGATTAAGTAGTTACTTTTGGTGGTCAGTTAATTCATAATCAGAAATGTTTATAAATCTCTCAAATTTCTTCTGGAGGTATATAGTTTCTTTATATAATGTATTGAGTTTTCTTTGAATTTTTAATCGATCTGTTAGTAATTTCTTTTAGTCTATTTAGAATTTGTTTAGAAAAATGTATTTTTTATCTTGTCTTTCTTTTATAGATTCTGATTTTAATCTACTTAAAGATTACGGAGTCCTGGTTCTGTAGCAATTAGCTGCTGTTCTTGGAGTTTAAATATATTTTGGTATAATGTCTCAATTTCAACAGCTAATTCCTGAAACTTGTTCTTTTATTGTCCTTCCTACCCACAAGTGACTATTCGTTCTCTTACACTTTTAGTAATACCTTGCATCTTTGTGGTGTTATCCCCAACTTCTGACATCCAGAATCCAGTACTTTTATTGCCCTTTCCCGGATTCTCTTCTACATCAAGTATCCCCATACATCTTCGAAGAGTTATCACCATCTTGATTCATGAATCCTGTTTTTATTACCCTTTCCATCACCAATGTTTTCTCATTCGGTTCCACACCCAGTAACCCCTTGCATCTTAGTGACATTTTCACATTCTTCTTACTAACTAGTTTGCTTTCTCTTTAATAAAGTTGACTTATTCTCTTTTGCTGCTTGCATCTTACTAGCATTATCACTATCTTCTGCCTTCCTGAAACCTGTTTGTTTATTGCTCTTTCTCCTCACTAAAGTCTTCTCATGCTCTTCCACCCCCAGTAACCCCTTGCATCTTAGTGGCATTATCACCATCTTCTGTCTTCCTGAAAACTGTTCTTTTATTGCCCTTTCTCCTCACTAGATTCTTCTCATTCCCTTCCACCCCCAGTAACCCCTTGCATCTCAGTGGCATTATCACATCTTCTGTCTTCCTGAAACCTGTTCTTTTATTGCTCTTTCTCCTCACTAAAGTCTTCTCATGCTCTTCCACCCCCCAGTAACCCCTTGCATCTTAGTGGCATTATCACATCTTCTGTCTTCCTGAAACCTGTTCTTTTATAGACCTTTCTCCTCACTAAAGTCTTCTCATGCTCTTCCACCACCCAGTAACCCCTTGCATCTTAGTGGCATTATCACCATCTTCTGTCTTCCTGAAAACTGTTCTTTTATTGCCCTTTCTCCTCACTAATGTCTTCTCATTCCCTTCCACCCCCAGTAACCCCTTGCATCTTAGTGGCATTATCACCATCTTCTGTCTTCCTGAAACCTGTTCTTTTATTGCCCTTTCTCCTAAATAAAGTCTTCTCATTCTCTTTCACTCCCAGTAACCCCTTGCATCATAGTGGCATTATCCCAATCTTCTGTCTTCCTGAAACCTGTTCTTTTATTGCCCTTTCTCCTCACTAAAGTCTTCTCATTCTCTTCTACTCCAAGTAACTCCTTGCATCATAGTAGTATTATCACAATCTTCCGTCTTCCTGAATCCAGTTCTTTGATTGCCCTTTCTCGTCACTGTTCCACTCGAAGTAGTTCCTTGCATCACCGTTTCAGTCTTCCTGAATCTTATTCTTTTATTGCCCTTTCTCCTCACTAAAGTCTTCTCATTCTCTTCCAATCCCAGTAACCCCTTGCATCTTAGTGGCATTATCACCATCTTCTGTCTTCCTGAAACCTGTTCTTTTATTGTCCTTTCTCCTCACTAAAGTCTTCTCATTCTCTTCCACTCCCAGTAACCCCTTACATCTTAGTGGCATTATCACCATTTTCTGTCTTCCTGAAACCTGTTCTTTTATAGACCTTTCTCCTCACTAAAGTCTTCTCATTCTCTTCCACTCCCAGTAACCCCTTGCATCTTAGTGGCATTATCACCATCTTCTGTCTTCCTGAAACCTGTTCTTTTATAGACCTTTCTCCTCACTAAAGTCTTCTCATTCTCTTCCACTACCAGTAACCATTTGCATCTTAGTGGCATTATCACCATCTTCTGTCTTCCTGAAACCTGTTCTTTTATTGCCCTTTCTCCTCACTAATGTCTTCTCATTCTCTTCTACTCCCAGTAACCCCTTGCATCTTAGTGGCATTATCACCATCTTCTGTCTTCCTGAAACCTGTTCTTTTATTGCCCTTTCTCCTCACTAAAGTCTTCTCATTCACTTCCACTCCCAGTAACCCCTTGCATCTTAGTGGCATTATCACCATCTTCTGTCTTCCTGAAACCTGTTCTTTTATAGACCTTTCTCCTCACTAAAGTCTTCTCATTCTCTTCCACTACCAGTAACCCCTTGCATCTTAGTGGCATTATCACCATCTTCTGTCTTCCTGAATCTTATTCTTTTTTTCCCATTTTTTCCTGACTAACGTCTATTCTTTCTTTTCTACTCCCAGTAACCCCTTTGCATTTTAGTTTACACAATCCCAATCCTCCTGGAAGGGAGAGCTAAATAATGTAGCGCCACTGGTGCTGCTATTGATACTGTCAGCTCTCTGCCTTCGGGTAGAGGGCGCTCTCTACTTCCGAGCAGAGAGCAATAACCCATTCGTGGTTCCGCCGAAGGGTAGAAGCACGACTGGGCAAAAATAGAGAGCCATTTTTTGGCCAGGCCATATAGCCCGAAAATCCTAGTTATAAACTGACCATGTGTCACATGTTACCCTTACTGGGAGGGACAGCTAAATAATGTAGCGCTACTGGCGCTGCTATTGATACTGTCAGATCTCTGCGTTCGGGTAGAGGGCGCTGTCTGCTTCCGAGCGGAGAGCAATAACCCAGTCGTGATTCCGCCGAAGGGTAGAAGCACGACTGGGCAAAAATAGACAGACATTTTTTGGCCGTGCCATATAGCCCGGAAAACCCACTCATAACTGACCACGTGTCATATGTTGCCCTTAGTGGGAGGGACAACTAAATAATGTTGCACCAGTAGTGCTACCTTTGTCACTGTCAGCTCTCTGCCTTCGGGCGGAGAGCGCTCTCTGCCTTCAGGCAGAAAGCACTAACTCAGTCGTGGCTCCCGCCGAGGGGTAGAGTCACGACTGGGGAATAACAGACAGATATTTTTGGCCGGGCTCTATATAACCCACATTTAACTGACTTTGTGTCACATGTTGCCTTAAGTGGGAGGCCAACTAAATATTGTAGCACCAGAAGTGCTAACTTTGTCACTGTCAGCTCTCTGTCTTCGGGCAGAGAGCACTAACCCAGTCGTGGCTGCGCCGAAGGGTAGAGTCACGACTGGGGAAAGTTAGATATTTTTGGTCGGGCTATATGGCCCGGAAGACCCACATGAAAATTAAATTTGTGTCACATTTCACCTTAGGTGGGAAGGTGACTAAATACCGTAGTAGTGCGCAGCTGCGTACGACTACCAAATCGGACACTACTGAATAGTAACCTCCGCTTACTCTTACACTATTCTTTGTAACCTTTCTGTTTAATAAATCTTTCTTTACATCTAACCCGTGTTCCGGGTTTTCCTTCCGTAGCCCCCACTTTGGGTCCACATCATATATATATATATATATATATATATATATATATATATATATATATATGCACTACCGGCCATAATTTTTAGGCCACCCCAGTTTTTTTTCAAAAAATGAAGGATTTCATTTTATATTTTTCTCTTTCTATTTTTATTTTTAGTATTTATTGCCAAGTGGATAATTCTAAATGAAAATAGAATGTTTCTTTTGTTATTGTTACTTTGCTAAATCTTACAAAGTAAATAGCGACAATTTACCCATCGCACCATGTAGGTTTGCTATATATATATATATATATATATATATATATATATATATAAATGAAGACGTTTTGAATGGGCATGCCTCTTCATTCTACAGCACAAATGCTGGCCACAGGGCTGTATCCTGGGCCCAACGCTCTTCCTTATTTTCATCAATGACGTCCCAGATGAGATCAAGTGCCCAGTAGGCATCTACGCAGATGACACCACAATTTACTCACGCATCAGTAAGAAACCCGTCGTGGCGGACAGACATAATCTCGCTGCTGACCTTGAACGGGATCTACACTCTGTGGTGAATTGGGGCAAGAAATGGCTTGTCAATTTCAATACGTCTAAGACCAAGCTGTTGTCTGTCAATCATCACAGGCAACCTCTCCTGCCTCCCATAAGCATGGACCAAGCGATTCTCCCTGAGAGCAATACACTGCGCCTCCTCGGCCTTACCCTCTCTTATGATCTCAAATGAAACCACCACATCGAGTCTATAGGTAAATCCACTGCTAAGAAGGTTAGGTCACTGTGTCGGGCCAGGATGTTTTTTCCGCCTGAATCAATCCTGCATATATACAAATCAACCATTCGTCCGTGCATGGAATATTGCTGCCATATATGGTCAGGCGCCCCTGCCGTTCACCTCAGTGTTCTCGACAGGCTCCAAAGGAAAATCAATAATGTGATAGGTACTGACTTGGCGGCTCGACTATAGCTGCTTCCCCACCGACAAAATGCGGCCTCCCTTTGTCTGTTCTATAAATACTTTCATGGCTTCTGCTCGGACGAACTTAAGTCACTGGTGCCTCCTCAACAGATGTTTACTCGTGCAACCAGATTCGCAACTGGGTCCCACCCATTCACAGTTAGGTTAGCCAAATGCAGACGACAATTTTACTCCTTCAGCTTCTTCTCTCGCACTTCCCGCCTGTGGAACTCGCTCCCATATTCTTACTTTCCTGACGGCTACAACCTCCAGGAATTTAAATGCAATGTCAATACTCATCTATTAACCACTTGACTCTAGTTCTTTCCCCACCCCGTATATCCTTTCCTTTCTCTCCACCTTTGAAACTGTCATCACACCTGCATTCTCATCTTTCTATTGCTCCTTTCTAACTGGTTCGTCTTCCTCTTCACTCTCTTCTAATTAATCTTTTTACACTTATGTAGCCCCCTGCACATCAGTAGCATTACCGCCTTGCTCGGGGTGAAACGATTAAAAAAATACACTACCTGCCATAATTATTAGGCAACTCCAGTTTTTTAATAGAAATGATATATTTCATACTATTTTTAGTATTTACTGCCAAGTGGATAATTCTAAATGAAAATAGAATGGGTCTTTTATTATTACTTTGCAAAATTTTACAAGTGTTGTGGGATAGTTTTCGCACTGAAAGTTATAATCGTGCTATGTTGGTTGCTAATCGGCTTGACGAACCCTAAACGTTAGGAACTTGGTAATCTTCCACTGTAAGCTGACTCCTTAGTATTCGGCTAACTGCCGACTGATATCATCTGCCTTAGTCCAACTATCCCAAACTGGAACTAACTAATAGTTCTACTGAACTCCAATAGAAATCTAAAGAACTCTCTAGAACTTCTAAGAATTCCTAATAACTTCCCAAGAACTTCTTGAGTTAACTCCCTGCTAACTCTTATTGATCTAGGAGGGAGAGTCCATTATCTGAAGAATAGGTGTGTTCCACCATAACAACCAGGCAGCCATTTTGTTTTGTACAACTAATAAGAAGAAGAGACTAGCATGGGGAAGAGAGCACAAAAACTGGACGCCAGAAAAGTTCATTTGATTATTATCTACTTGCAATAAATACTGAAAGTAGTATGAAATACATAATTTTTTAAAGAAACTGGGATGGACTAATAATTATGGCCAGTAGTATATATATATATATATATGTATATATATATTCCGCAGACAATCCTGTTTCGCTGTATCACAGTTCGTCAGCACGGATAAACATATATATGCATAAAGGCCGTTCCAGCGCAAATGACGCCATTTTACTTACAATTTAATTAATTTTTCAGTACCTGATTTTCTTACTTAAATATGTTTTCAGTTACTATTCATGTTAACTCAAAGTACAAAGTAAAATATTTCAAATAAAAATTTATATTTTATATTTAATATTTAAAAATTTATATTTTATGTTTAATATTTGTTTGATATTTTGAAAATTAGGTATGACATACGCATGGTTAGTAGTTGTTTGACTTTAATTAATGGTTAATGTTTCAGGGTTAAGGGTATAAGGATTGTTGTGTTAGTTCCTTTCAGATTGAAGGACTTCAGTCTTTGGCAATTCCAACCATAGAAAGATGAACACTCGAACAACGTGTTAAAGTTAACAAAACCTATTACGAAAATGCACGTTCAAACAGAATCGAATTTCAGATTACTATGGTCAACATAATCGACCAACCGAGAGTTCATTTGGAAAATTGTTCAAGAATTCAAACAAAGTGGGTCAATTTGCAGATGTGAAAACGAAATTCTGGGCTAATTTACACCGTTCAGCTAAAAAATTTGCTGTAGTGCGCAAGAATGTGGCCGAGACTCCAGACACTTCTATTCGTCATCGCGAGCGAATTTTGATAAAATGTTCTCCCCACACGCTCACAAAATTCAATTGGCACAAGAACTGAAACCTGCTGACCATTTGAAGTGCCATATATTCGTCACTTGGGTGCACGAGCAAAGATAAGCCGATGATGATTTTTCGCAAAAAAGAAAAAAATCTTCAGTGATGAAGCCCATTTACAAAAAGTCACTGTTTGGTGTGCATTTTTTGCTAGCGGAATCATTGGGCCGTATTTCTTCGAAAATGATGCCGGGAATTTCGTTACGGTGACAGGTGATTGATACCGAGCAGTGATAACCAACTTTTTATGGCCTGAATTGAATGCTATGGATGACGAAGATTTGTGGTTCCAACAGGTCGGCGTCACATGCAACACAGCTAATGCAACCATAGCTTTACTGAATAAGAAGTTCTTACGTTGTGTCATCTCTCGAAACAGTGACGTCAATTGGCCACCACGATCGAGCGACTTTATGCCTTTAGATTTTTTCCTTTGGGGTCATCTCAAAAGTAAGGTCTATGGCATCAAGCCATCAACAATTCAACTGTTGAAGGATGACCATCTTTTGACCATCGAGTGAAGGTGTTGCGCCGAAGTCTTGGCAGATATTTGGGCGATATTATTTTTCACACATAATTGTCACGACTCGAATAATATGAACCAACAGTGAATAAAATTTCAATAAAAGTCAATAGAATTTCACCAATAACACTGTTTTATTTGTTGCTAACTTCAATCCGTCTTAATATATATACTTACCTTAAATATTGCAATATATATATATATATATATATATATATATATATATATATATATATATACATTAAATGTTGCATTGTATACATATTTATATATATATATCTCTATATATATGCTTTTCTTCTTCAAACGTTACACACACACACACACACACACACACACATATATATATATATATATATATATATATAAACATTAAATGTTGCATTATATATATATATATATTAATACAGGTTTCGTTGAATAATATAGACAAGTTTTGTCTATTTTGTGTAGGATCTTTTCGTATAGTCTGATAAGCTTGATGGTGCTATCGTTAAAAGACGACAAGAAATTTAATTCTCTTTGTTTAATTCCACTTTGTTAATAACTTAAATGTTCTATATTCCCTATATGTTAATGTTCATTCTTTGATAATGGCTTATGTAAGCCGAAAGCTCAGTCCTGATAAAAAATCAACAATTACTGTGATTTCTTTTCGTCTTTTAACGATAGCACCATCAAGCTTATCAGACTATAGAAAGGATACTACACAAAATAAATAGACAAAACTTGTCTATATTATTCAACGAAACCTGTATATATATATATATAACGTTTGAAGAAAAAAAAGCATATATATATATATATAAATTAGAGAAAACTTTCAAAATTCAAAGGTGTCGGATGTACATTTCGACATAGGATCTCTAATAGAGATTCTACGTCACGTCAGCGACATTGTTTTTACCAAATGTCGAAGGACCTGGGGTAGAGTGTGGAGGGGTTTTAGGTTAACAACGGTCACAAAGTAGAAAAGGATATATATATACATACATATATATATATATATATATATATATCTGTATACAATGCAACATTTAATGGAGGGGTTTTAGGTTAACAACGGTTACAAAGTAGAAAAGGATATATATATATATAATGTAACATTTAATGTAAGTATATATATATATATATATATATATATATATATATATATATATATAAAACGTTTGAAAAAATAAAAAAGAATTAATTCATTCTACTTTTTAATATTACATATTTTTATTTCTTCAAATGTTATTTTTAATGGTTACGTGTATTTGAATAGATGCTCCCTTTTATTTTAAACGGTATTTATTTCGTCTACTGGCCTGTGTATTCAAGAATTCTTAATCGAAGTTTATCCACGATTTCTTTATTTTCTGGACTACCTACCCAAAAAATAGAATTTAAAATACACGGTGCATTTACTTAAATACACATATCTACTAAGTATAACGTCTGAAGTAATATTTCGTTGTCACACAAGAAATGTCGCGTTTTTTTTTGCGTTGGTTGTCGATCCAGTCGTCTAATGGAATAACTTCCTTAGTATATTATATAACTTAACTTATTCCTGACTATTTTTCTTTCCAAATAAATGCTATTCTTTTAGTATATTGTTACTTATAAGCCTAATAAAAATAATTAAAATGAAACAATGTCGAGTAATTTTACTGTATGAGTAGAACCTTGGAAAAAGAACCATTTTTGCATCAAATCATTACATGCCATGAGAAATGGATATTCTTTGACAACAGTAAGAGTCCAGTGGTTAGATGCAAGTGAATCATCAAAATAATACCCCGAAACCTCCATTGCACTTAATGGTTACTATATGGTGGTCTTTCAAAGGGGTTATTCATTATTCATTCTTACATCAAGGGAAAACAATAACAGCAATTGTGGAGAAATTGGGTGTATGCACAAAAAATTGAAAAAGAAACATCTTCCAGTTGTGAATAGAGAAAGCCAATTTAGCTGCACCACAACGTACAAACTTACGCTTCTTAATCAACTGTCCAAAAACTCAGTCAGTTAAGTGCCATACGTGATACACGCTTGGGCGATCATGTCTCGAAAGAGGCATGACTGACTGGGCAGAATATTATCTCGCAGTAGGTTGCCATTGCTTTCTGCGGTAGACTGGTTGCGGACCAAGGCTATAGAACCCAATCTGTCCTGTTATTTAACCCATAACAGGAGAGAGAAGAAATAGATTATATTACATTATTATAACAAGTATAATTAAGTAGGGGATCAGTTCATAACAATAGAAAACCGATCCCCTATTTTATGCCCCGTAGAAATTTTAATTATGTTTCCAACTATTATATTCAGTCAGTCAATTAAGTGCCATACGTGATACACGCTTGGGCGATCATGTCGCGAAAGAGACATCACTGACTGGGCAGAATATTATCCCGCAGTAGGTTGCCATTGCTTTCTGCGGTAGACTGGTTGCCGACCAAGGCTATAGAACCCAATCTGTCTGTTATTTAACCCATAACTAGAAGAAATAGACAGATTAATACCTTTTCCAAGGGTATTTGCGCGTAAGTGAATGCAACGAATTCAGCTGGAATTCGAACTCACCTCCCCGATTTATAATTCCGAGCTGATATCTAATGCACCACAACGCACGTTCAAAAACTGCATAGCCTAAATTATGAAATTTTACCTCATACTTCATATTCATCTGATATCTCTCTGACTGATTATAATTTATATAAAATTTTGAGATTTTCATACGCAATAAAACATTCTTAAATAAGGGAAAGATAATCAAAGTATTTGAACTTTTTATCACATCAAAGGGGAATTTTTTAAAAGATGGGATCAAGAATTTATTGGTACGTTGAAGAACAGTCATTCATCAACTAAATAAATTAGTTATTTAACATTTTAGAAGCGTTTTATTAATTTCCTATAAAGTACGTTCTTTCATGTGTGACAACGTAATATATATATATATATATATATATATATATATATATATATATATATATAAACTGCATGCATATTTCACATATGTGAATTCAAACAATGACGAAATGTAACATACAATATGTCTTTTATTTCACACCTCTCTATGAATATATATAAATGGATATGCAAGTATATGCATAACAAATATTTACAAATGCTTACCACAGATACACCTACATTCATATAAACAATAACTATATACATACCATTTTTTACATGTTTCTTGTAGAACACATTTTTACTTTGTATATGGAACCTGACATTCTTGTCTATAAACATACGTACAAAAATGAAAATATGTCTACCACTTCTAGCTGTACACACACATTAATATGTACACTGATTTGTCAAACAACTTTATCTTCGTAATGCAAATGTACAACACAGTTCCACCAAAGAAGGGCCGAGGTGTCGAAATAATTTTCCTATTTGTAATGTCTTCTGATTAAAATTTTGATATTGTGTCGTCAGATGGATATTGCCGTCTGTTCACAAATGCGGAAAGAGAAGTGTGATATATATTTACCAATCATGTTTTTCTATTCTCAAAGAAAGAAAAAAATCTATGAAAAGGGTTGTCTTGCCTTTCAATTAATTACAAATAATAATTTACATAGATTAAGAATTTCTGTTTGGTTAAGCATTAAAGTGGCACGGAACTCAATACCTTTATATGTATTAAAACCTATCTTGAGAATATCTTAATGTACTTTGTAGTACAAAGGCCGTTTTCAATTTCTTTGTTATATAAGATAAGATAAAGAACAAATATGAAGCGTTTATCAATCTAACATGTTTCACTTTTATTAAAGCTTCGTTAGGGATTGAGAGAAATCAGAAAGACAGAATTTAGCATTTTCAATTTTGTTTGGGTCGATTCTCATTGGTCCGTCATATATCATGTGCATTAAAATACACACACACACACACACACACACACACACACACACATATATATATATATATATATATATATATTTTAAATGTTAAGTATGAATTATATACATATATACTTTGAGAAAGGCTGGGATTTTGAAATTGATTCATATTGGGTATAATTTTAAAATAAATTAATATTATTCGCATGATTTAATGTGGAATTAAAAATTTTAAAAATTATCGATTTTTGATAATACATTTTATTCGTTTACTTTACTTACCAATATCACTGACGATGACTTATGTGAGTCGAAAACTTGGACCGAATATAATTTTAAAAAACACTACAGTCGCATAAAAGATTAATAAATTTAATCAAAATAAAATGCATAGTCTTTTGAATAAGACTTGTTCGAAAGAAAAATTGTTGCCAATATATATATATATATATATATATATATATATATATAGATATATAGATATAAAACGTTATTTTTAGTGGATACCCATATATGAGTAGACGCTCTGTTTATTTCGAACAGCATTTTATTCGTCTACCGGACTGAATTTTGGAGAATTCTTATTGCAGAAAAAGCGAACTCTGACAAGAGACTAATCTCCGTCCCCCTGTGCCGGAGAAACCGTTGTTAGATCCGACGTGGTCTAATCAAGTCAGCCACGAGGATCGTTTTAATTAAGCAGGGCTGCATACTGCTTTTAAACCCATCTCTCTCATTTAGATTCCCGAAAGTACATAAGTTCTCATCTCCTTATTCGAAACGTAAACAGTGGATACCCGTATCTGAGTAGACGTTCCGCTTATTTTAAACAGTATTTTATTTAGTCTACCGGACTGAATAGTGAATAAATTTTATTAAATAATCCTGTCCGAGGGAGCATTTTGTTTAATAAGATTTCTCGAATATTCGGGCCGGTAGACGAAGATAAAATAAATGTTTAAAATAAATGGAGCGTCTGCTCAAATATGGCGTCTACTCAATTTTTTTTACTCCCACAATTTTAGTTTCTTAAATCTATATTTTTTTAATTTTATTTTTGGGTTTCGGTAGAACCTAATTAAACTATACATTTAATAAATGAAAAATGGTACCCCAGATTTATAATTTATAACAACCTTAAACAACTCTAGTATCTAAAATAAAAAAAAATAAAAAATTTAAAATTTGCATATTACATGAAACCTGGAATAATATAAACGTGTAATAATATGACGTGGAATAATATGAACATTTTTAATATATATATATATATATATATATATATATATATATATGTGTGTGTGTAAAAGAGTAACATATTTTATTAATCCAACAAATTTTATCCCGCGAAATTGTAACTCAATCAACCGCAGTTCGTTGCTGTTTCATAACTGCATTCTGCTTGTTTCATTCCATATGTGTCCCCGGGAAAGTCATGAAATCAAGTGCGTGGGTCACTTTCTGGCCAGTTGAGGTCCACCCTAAACAAATTCACGCTCTCGGCACTTTCTTCTACTCTGATTTTTTTCACCTTCAACCAACTTTTGTAACGACAAACAGCAACAGTGAACAAATTTTGGTGTAACTAGAATATTCCAGTCGTGACCAACCGCAAAGACGGTGGAACAAACGGAAGATGATTAAAACAGATCTCAACCGTTGAACCAGCGGATGGTGAGGGCTACGCAAGACGCACACTGTACAGAAGGTGCCACTCGGTATTATAACAGTGCCAGCGACAGTCCAATGCAGTTTCATAACTGAATTCTGCACGCCTCATTTCATATGTGCCACACCACCACCAAGGAAGGTCATGAAATCAAGTGTGTGGGTCATTTCCTGGGAAGTCGTGTACCACCTTAAATTAATGCAATTGTCACTTTCTTTCACCTTCAATCAACTTTTGCTAAGCCAAACGGCGATAGGGGATCGATGACGGGAGAAGGTTTTGATGAAACTGGAAACTTTTCGTCCTGAATATGCACGTTGGTGGTGAATGTAGTCTTCAATACCATCATCATAGATAAAGCAATCGGTAAAGTAGAAATTACATCATTCTTGGAAAGGAAATAAAGCCGACGATATATATATATATATATATATATATATATATATATATATATATATATATATATAAACAAACAATACATTGCGACACGGAAATTTCTATGTTTCGAGATTTCTATCTCGCTATCAGGCAATGTTAGATGTTGGTTGTGAAAATTATTTTCATTTAAATACATGTATTGTTAACTTATAATTATATGATTCTATTCCGCTCTTAGTTATTGTATTGAGCACTTTTTAAAGTTTTTATTGTAAAAAAAAAGTAAATGCCAGAGAATTCAAAATCGTAAAACCTTGGGTCCTCTTCACCTGCATTTATATATATATATATATATATATATATATATATATATATATATATATATATTGTTAAATATAGCTGACAATGAATGTCTGTTATGCTTAATCACGAGCCGTTTTAAACATCGTATTTTTGCTTTAATTTCTGGTAAAATAAAATAAAAAATTGTCCGACATTTTGATATTAGTTTATTACGCTGCTTCTAAGTTTTCGGGTCACGTCAGCCATCTTCAGAGTAATCTCAGGGAGGTTAACATCATGACATCCACCATCAAAGATGATATTTTTTTGTGTGTTGACATAAAGCATTGCTATGCGACACTAACAGTCACCGAATAGCAGATGCAGTTTGTAAATTAGTAATGTGGTTCTATGATGTCACACTACGGGAGAGACCAAAATGTTAACAACAGAACCATATGTTTAAACGCAATCTAATATGTTGTGAGTAGATTGAAATGTGATTTTATTGAGCGTGGGTTACTTTGAATTTTTTGTAGACGGTCTCTAATATCTGAAGGTTCATTTTACTGTGTGTATGTGTGAGTATTATTGTGTTATCGACTAAAATCTGTCTAACATATTGATTTTACTACAACCACGCTCTCCCGTAGATTTACTTATCACCTTTCTGATGATAGTTCAATTAAACAACATTTCATAAAAAAACATAGCCATACATGTAATATTAGACAGATTTTAGTCGATAACACAATAATACACATACACACAGTAAAAAGAACCTGCAGATTTTGGAGGCCATCTATATTAAACCAAAGCAACCCACACTCAATAAAATCACATTTCAATCTAGTCACAACACATTACATTGCATTTAGACATATGGTTCTCTTATTAACATATCGGTCTCTCAAGTGGTGTGACATCATAGAACCGCATTACTAATTTACAACCTTCGTCTGCTATTCGGTGACTGTTGTTGTCGCATAGCAATGCTTAATGTCAATACAGAAAATATCATCTTTGATGGTGGGTGTTTTTATGTTAAAGTCCCTGAAACCAATTAGAACCAGTAATAATAATAAAACAATATCTAAATGTTGGACAATTTTTGTGTTTATTTCCACCACAAATTAAAGCCAAAATAAGATGTTTGGAACGACTCATGTCTGTTATACTTAACAATATATGTTTAGATAATTATCTGCTGTTTTAATACACCAAGTATATATATATATATATATATATATATATATATATATATATATATATATATATCACTACAAAGGTAGGCGTTATGTATTGATATTATAACATATTTATGTTATAAATTCTAAATAAATATTATTCGCTTAACTTTGTATTGAGCACTTTTTTAAGAATATTGTTTCTTTGGATACGGAATGTTATTCCATCCATACCTATCTTATACTTTTATATATATATATATATATATATATATATATATATATATATATATATATGCTTTTGTAAGATTTTTTGGTTTTGCTGCAACTCACAAGTTATGGCTAATGTCTAGAATCATGCAAAAAATCAACTTTAGTTTATCTTATAAACAGTGCTTATTTTCTGAACTGAAGTTAGGATCACGCTACCCAATATTCTTTAATAATATTAATATTATCCTCCAACAAGCTATGAGCATTTTAGGCGACTTGTACAGATTTACAGAATGTCTCGTTTAAAAAAATACTATAAAAATATAAATTATTAAATATATTTCATCGTATCATTTAATAATATTACCATAATTTCTAGATGGCGTCTATCTTTTTGTACAATTTATATTGGTTGCACTGTCGTTCTCATCTTTATTGTCATATTTATACCGTTCCGGTCGTTGTTCACTCTGGACTTCTTCAGATGATATACGTTAGAATTTCGAACCGAACTCATTTCTTTTACAGGGGTAGATTGTTCTACTTCCACGTGCGCTGCCTTTTATGCATAACTCAGTTTTAGTTATTTCCCTTTAGTAACTCAACACTCCAAGATTTTGTTCACCTCTACTCTGGTCAGGAATTTGGGTCTATTCCCTGGATTACTTCAAACAATGCTTTTATTCACTAGGTCATGTGTCCTCAGTGAATAAGATAATAAAGACGATGACAACAGTCCGAACCATGTAAATAGTGTAAAAAAATTACAATACCTCATCTCAGAAATATAGACAGATCGCGAAGAAGGCCGGAGAGTACAACTACCAAAATGTCGTGAACATTATCATAAAGATGAGAACAACTGTTCAAATAATAATGTAAATAGTGTAAATTATTACAATACCTCATCTCAGAAATATAGACAGATATTGAAGGTGAATATGGCAACAAAGATAAGGACAACAGTCTGAACAATGTAAATAGTGTAAAAAAATTACAATGCCTCATCTCAGAAATATAGACAGATCGCGAAGAAGGTCGGAGATTACAACTGCCAAAATGTCGTGAACATGATAATAAAGATGAGGACAACTGTTCGAATAAGTTAAATAGTATAAATACTTAAAATACCTTTTCTCATAAATATAAATATAGTCTTCTGTCTGATATGAAAATAACATCAAAAACGACACCTCGGCCGTTCTAAGTAAATACACACTAGTAGACATTCTAGTGATGAGTTGTATTTTTTTACTTACCAAATTTGACAGCATATAAGACGCACTAGTGTATAAAGTGCACCCTAATTTTAACAGGGCAAATCAAGAAAAAATTAACTATTAGTAAAATTAGTAATATTATTAGTAAATAGTACAACCTGTTAATTACGATTCTGATTATATTTATACCAGTGCAACCGGAAGTTATCGTAAGAAAAATATTAATGAAACAAATATATTTTACAAATATATAATTTGAATTTATTGCATATAATTTTAGTGAAAAAAAAAACTACTAATATTAAACGTGATTAAATTAATATATTGAATATTATCAATGATAACCCTTTTAATCTGCATAAAAGTCTTTTAAATAATGAGAATAGGGATATGAAGGTTACTCTAAAGCATAGGTTCCCAACTTTTTTACTGCGATTACCCCAAAATACAATTTCACTATCATCCATTACCCCAATGAACAAATACCCGTAATATAGGAAAAGAAGTAATTATATTTTCATCCATCAAAAGCAGACAAAGTTAATGGAAAATATTCAATACAATAGTACCAATCTATAATAATCAGAGATATAGTAGCCGTAACCTAGCCGTGATTCTTAATGTGAGTGTTGAGCTTGTATTGCCTGTGCCAGTTTATTTATTCTTGGCTTTGTAACAGAAAGGGCTATTCGGGCGTTGTTTGCCACATTGAGTCTGCTACGTTTCTTGGTCTTCATTCCAAGGACAGTAGAAAAAGCTTGTTCACATAGATAAGTGGTTTAAAATCCTATGAGGATTTGTACTGCTCTAGAGGCTAGTGTTGGTATATCCTGCAGACAGGAGATCCAAAAGGTGTCTAGACCAGACTTGGTCTCAAACAAAAACTTCCATGCATTGTTCATCCTGAGTGTGAGAAATTCTTCTTTTTCTGGATAGTCCTCATCAGGAATATCTTCACTCACAAGATATGGATTTCTTATCCATTCATTGTTGGAATTATTCAAGTTTGGAAAGTACTTACGTAAGTTTTCCAAGAGGTCATTTAGGTGATCACTGATGTCTGTCTTTATGTGGTTGAGGATGTCTTCAGAATTAACTTTATCAACGAAGGCGTCCAATGCAAAAAATTGTGCAAAAATTCCCTTTCCAATACGTCTGGTCCATAGTTCCATTTTCTCACAAAATGAAGCAATATTGTCCTGAAGTTCTCAAAACGAACATCCATTACCCACAAAATATGGGTCATTATCCCACTGGGGTAATTTACCCCGGGGTTTGGAACAATGGCTCTAAAGTCTAAGCTAATTGCCAAGTAGCTAATTTCAGCCGTTTATCGCAAATTTTAAACCTACATATGGCACGTAAGATGCAGGGGGATTTTAAAAGTTATTTTAGTTAAAAAAAAGTGCACCTTATATGCCGTCAAATACAATAATAAAAATTTCTAATTGTACAAATATATTTTGCTTTGCTAGTTTCATTTTTTTAAAAAAAGAAGAAAGACTAATGGTTCCCAGACTTTAATTGCAAAAACTTGATGTTGAATGGAAGCATTGAGAATTGAGTATCAAGTTGTAAAAAATTATTTTTGCAGTCTTACCAGAATGGACAACAAGCTACGAATTGGTCGACATTTTGAAAAAAAAAAGTGTTAATTAATTTTGTAATGAAATTTTATTAATAGGCATATACTGCTCGGTTTATTTTAAAACTAGCTTCAAATTTGCAGGTAGCGAAAGTCAAAATTTAGTATCACTGATAGCATAATATGTCGCAAGTAATAAAAGTCCGAATTTAGTAGCGCTGGTTGTTCAAAAATTGTGTTCAAATGTTTGTAACTAATGAATTTCAAAAGCAATCCCGAAAAATCGCATCGAATAATATTAAAAAATTAGTTAAGTTATGCTGTCAACTTTTGTTAGGAGTAAAATTTAAAATTTAAGACAGAGCGCTAGTCTTTTAAAAATAGCCCCCAAATTCATAATTAATAAAGTTAAAAAATTACACCGATCAATATTTTTTTTATCTCGACTCAAATGTTGTTGAGCAATGGGCATATGTTTCTGGGCTATGTTTACACGCTGAATCTGAAAATCAAGTCCGTTTTTCCCAATCAAATCACGTTTTGGCTTACGGTCATATCACGTTTAATACACCAGTTCTCGTTAGATCACCGAAGTTAAGCAACTTTGAGCCTGGTCAGTACTTAGATAGGTGACCACTTGGGAATACCAGGTGCTGTAAGCGTTTATTGACGGATGTGCGTTGTGGTGCAGTGGATGTCGGCTCGGAAAGAAAAATCGGTGAACCGAGTTCGAATTCCAGTTGGATGCCCTGCATTCACTTACGCGCTGGTACCCTTGGGAAAGGTATTAATCCATCCCTTTACTTCCAGTTATGGGTTAAATAACAGGGTAGGACTTGGAATCCTTCCCTAAACTAAATCCCACTGAAACTTTCTCCGTCGGGAAGGAGGCTGGCTCAACTCGACTAGGGTGAATGTGGCAATCATCATCGATCACATCACGTTTTCTCAGTACAAATAATTTCTATTTTGTTTAAAATAGTGCAAAATACCAATTTAACTGTGATATGCCAGGGCCAAGTAGAACGAACCAAAAACGTTTTAGGCTTAGAATAACTTATCATAAAAGGTAACCCAATAATTTAATGAATGCGTTTTCAGCATTTTCAGTTCAGAAAAAAGTTTCATCAGCTGAAAATGAATCGCCTACCTGCTAAATTTTATCCCCATGAAGCAATAATTTTGATGAGTACAGAAGCACATAAGGACCTACCAGAAATTGAACAAATCGCTATTCAATTGTGTTAATATGCACCGGGATGTTAAAATGCACAAATTTTTGGTAAGACAAGATGCTGGTGATGGATAGGAAAAGCTACTAGTTGGCTATGCCTATCTGGTGTTTGACGGCTATTTTAAGCGCTCATTTTGCTAATTTCTAATCAACACACCAACCCTCATTTATCGATGCTTCTATGAATGTTTATACAGGGACTGAATGATAATACCTGATCATCCGTAAATTCAAATGATATGATAAGATCTTATGACGGTTTCAGGCTTAACGTGTAAACTACTAATAAAAACTAAAATAGCTGTTCTTGAATGACTTCTATTAAAAGTAAAGAAGAAACAGAGATCACAATATTTTAACAAGCTAAGAACATTGAGGGCACAAGAACATTTTCCAGTGAGATATCTTTCATAAAATCAAGCAGTTTCAGGTCAGCTAATCTGAACGGAAATGCTTAGAATTCATTTTGAAAGTTATTAGGATACTTTTTCTTGAAGGATAAATCATTTTAACATGATACGAAATGTTTCACTCGCATACTCAAGCCGAGGCATATCTCTGTGAATTATGCAATTTGATCTATTTTAAATAAAGTAAAAATTAACAGTCTTGAGAAAACGTGATATGATGGGGCAAAATGGACTTAATTTTAGATGTAGCTTGAAAAATTGTCCAGAAACATGTGCTCATTGCCCACCCTCAAAAATAAAAGGTCGACTAGTGTTATTTTCGCTTGTGTTTCAAAAGCAACCAAATCAGTTAGCATTGGTTTATAACATGAAATATAGTCTTCATACCACAAAGAAATGTTTTTTTAACCGACTAAATTAATATGTGAAGAGTTTAACTCTTAAATTGACCTGGATTAAATAAACTTCAATTATTACATACAATCATTTCAAAACTAAGTCCCACTTAAATGTTCCCAGGATTAGCGAGCAATTGGTCACAATCATTAACTATAAAATATTTTTGTATATGAGAAACCTAAAGCTGACTAAATTATCCATTGTTGACAGTTAATAAATTGTTAGTTTTCAATGATTATTTCGTTAGTATGAATTTAACATCAAATAAATCATTTTTTTTAATCATATCACCCTGAGCAAGGCAGTAACGCCACTGATGTGCAGGGGGCTACATAGGAGTGAAAAGATTGGAAAAGAAAAAAAAAACGGAAACCGCATCCTAAACAGGAAACAAGGGATGAGCCTCTTCACCTGTTCAATAGATGTGGGTGGAGTGTGAACCGGGCGATTTTTGTATTGTTCTTCCTTGAGTTACTAATACAGATTTTACAGTCAACTGTAAGCTGAAGGAATGTTCGGTACATTGTAATAAATAACGACTCAGAATGAGAAATAAGAGAACCGAGTTCGAATTTCTGTCAGGTTCGTTGAGTGCAAATATTTTTGAGAAATACATGAATCTAATTTTTCATTCCCAGCTGTGGACTGAATAGCAGGACAGGCTGAGTGCTATAGCCTTGGTTGGTAACCAGTCTACTGCAAAAATAAATGGTAGCCAGCTGATGGGAAATCTTCTACCTCGTCAGTCATGACTCGAAAGGGACATGATCGCCTAAGCGTGTGTTATGTGATAACACATTACTAACTGACAAACCGAAAAGTAATGCTTGAAGTTACGATAAATATTAGCCGAGATTAAATTAATCTTGCACAAAATCGAACTTAGTGTGAGCAAGTAGGAAACAGAAGATTGTATAGCGTAAGGCAAGAGAATTATCCATCTTGAAAAACAATATTATATTTCTTGAATTTTTTCTCTATGAGGTTCGAATACCTTCTTCTTCATGTGCCGTGTTCTTCCAGGACGTACACTACCGGCCATTATTATTAGGCCATCCTACTTTTTTTTTTTTTTAAAAGAAGAAATGATGTATTTCATACTATTTTTAAGTGGATAATTCTAAATGAAAATAGAATGATGCTTTTGTTATTATTATTATGTAAAATGTTACAAGGCAAATAGCGACAATTTACCCATCGCACGCTGTAGGTTATATATACCTATATACACTAGCGGCCATAATTATTAGGCCACCCCAGTTTTTTTTTTTTTTTTTTTTTTTAAAGAAACGATGTATTTCAAACTATTTTTAAGTGGATAATTCTAAATGAAAATAGAATACTTCTCTTGTTATTATTAATTTGTAAAATTTTACAAGGCAAATGGCGACAATTTACACATCGCACCCTGTAGGTTATTTATATATATATATATATATATATATATATACTAGCGGCCATAATTATTAGGCCACCCCAGTTTTTTTTTTTTTTTTTTAAAGAAACGATGTATTTCAAACTATTTTTAAGTGGATAATTCTAAATGAAAATAGAATACTTCTCTTGTTATTATTAATTTGTAAAATTTTACAAGGCAAATGGCGACAATTTACACATCGCACGCTGTAGGTTATTTATATATATATATATATATATATATATACACTAGCGGCCATAATTATTAGGCCACCCCAGTTTTTTTTTTTTTTTTTAAAGAAACGATGTATTTCAAACTATTTTTAAGTGGATAATTCTAAATGAAAATAGAATACTTCTCTTGTTATTATTAATTTGTAAAATTTTACAAGGCAAATGGCGACAATTTACACATCGCACCCTGTAGGTTATTTATATATATATATATATATATATATATATACTAGCGGCCATAATTATTAGGCCACCCCAGTTTTTTTTTTTTTTTTTTTAAAGAAACGATGTATTTCAAACTATTTTTAAGTGGATAATTCTAAATGAAAATAGAATACTTCTCTTGTTATTATTAATTTGTAAAATTTTACAAGGCAAATGGCGACAATTTACACATCGCACCCTGTAGGTTATTTATATATATATATATATATATATATATATATATATGTATACTAGCGGCCATAATTATGAGGCCACTCCAGTTTTTTTTAAAAGAAATGATGTATTTAATACTATTTTTAAGTGGATAATTCTAAATGAAAATAGAATAGTTCTTTTGTTATTATTACTTTTCAAAATTTTACAAGGCAAGGAAGCAAAGATGAACTCGTCCGAATCACCTTAAATTTTCTTCATTCTTTCATTGATGAAACTGCAATATATGTAATTATTAATTATTTATAAATTCATTTGATGCACATGTTATTGTGCAATATTAACAAAAGAACCATTCTATTTTCATTTACAATTATTCATTTGGCAATAAATAATAAAAAATAGTATGAAATGCATCATTTTTGCAAACACTGGAATGGTGTAATTATTATGGCCGGTAGTGTAGGCGATCATGGACTTGAGGAGAATGTTCAACCATAAGATATATATTGATATATTTTGATATATTTTATGCATAAAAGTTCCCAGCTAAAAACCAGTTTTCAAATGTGCATTATGTTAATATTTTTCAAAAATAAAAAAAAAACAAAATAAAAATAAAAAGAATAAATAAATAAATAAAATCAAGAGCGCTAGGAATTTTTGCATACCCCTAATTTTTGCATACCCCTAATTTTTGCATACCCCTAATGTATCTGGTAATATGAAATTAATTTCTCAGCTGAAGTACTGCTGTTCTTTGTCGAATTCACACCGACCGTCAAAAACCTGATGGAATTTAAAATTCAATATAATATGATTAATCCGAAGTGGCCCTCTTTTCAAACAATACTTCTAATTTAAGAATGGTTTAATGTTAATCTCCAGAGGGTTTCCCAAAGCCAAAGTTCTGTGGGAGCTTGAGTAATTTTATCCCGAGTCACATGTGTGCGTAGGACTGTCACTTTAAACTCACCCTGGAGACACATTCAGTTCGAGTAGGGGTAAGAATAAATGTCTATCTTACCCCTAACCGTAAAAAAGGAGAAGGAGAAAATAGATTCCGACGAGTTTTAAACTAGTAATCGATATGTCGAGAATTTTTCTTTGGTGGACAGCGGCTTAAACAACACGTCTATGAATGCCTATGGTTGGAGAGGGAAAAAATTGTGTAGTCATATTATCAATTACCCACTCCAGATATTAACGCTATATTTTTTTCATGCAAATATTAATCTAAAACAACTTCAGTTCTCAAATGAAGTCGATTCATTAATTCGAAAAAAGTATTTTTAATCGACAAATTTAATGTAAATGTATTCTAAATAATATTACTAAATGCACGTTATTTCTTGACAAAGACAGTTGAAAACTCTTCGCTGAGATCTGGGCTCGAGATAAAGAAGTCTAAAGTTAAATCCCTGCCAAGGAGGATTGCTCTGATCCTGGGTTCATCAGACTGGTTTCGACCAGAAACCCAATTTCGTTTCTCTTCTTTCCCCAGTGACTCCCATCTCCTTTGAAAATATCTTTGAATCTTAAATCTCGCATTGATGTTGGCAATTAAAATGTTCGCTAACATGTATGAAAAGTTAAGACATTTATATCAGGTTAACTATATAAAATCCATCGCTAAATCCGCTGCTAAGAAAGTAGGTTCTCTGTGTAGGGCCAGGGAGTTTTTCCCGTCCGAAACAATCCTGCACGTATACAAATCTACCATCCGTCCGTGCATTGAATATTGCTGCCATATCTGGTCGGGTGCTTCTGTTATCCACCTCGGTGTTCCTTGGCAAAATCCAACCGAGAATCTGTAATGAGATCGATCCTGACTTGGCAGCTAGGATAAGTCGCTTTCTCACCGACGCAGTGTGGCTTCCCTGTGTCTCTTCTACAAATACTTTCACGGCTTCTGCTCTGATGAACTTAGCTCACTGGTACCCACTATATATGAATTTACTCGAGCCACAAGATTAGCAACTAGGTCCCACCCTTTTGCTGTGAAACCAATAAATTGTAAACGCAAATTTTACTCCATCAGCTTCTTTTCTCGCACTTCCCGCCTGTGGAATTCCCTTCCGCATACTTGCTTTTCAGATAGCTACAATCTTCAAGAATTCAAATGTAAAGTCAATAGTCACCTCCTGTCTCACTAACTTACATCCTATCTATCATGTTTTTTCTCCGTTTACCCCACTCGTCAGCATTCTCTTCCTTCTCATACTCTCTTCTTGACACCCTCTGTAGCCTGTCACTCTTTCTCATAACAGTCCTCCTATGGAACCCCCCTGCACAACAGTGGCAGTAAAATGCTTTGCTTGTGGCCACATGATTATATATATAAAAAAAAATAAAAAAAAAAATTTTCTCCACAAAATATATTTAAGAAAATATTGAATAACTCAAATAAACCAAATAAATAACACTGGTCAACACGATTTTTGGCGCCATAAACAAAATACGTCTTTTGGCTAATTTGATGGTGCTGGTTTCGAAAATGTCCTTAGATTTTAATGGTTAGATGCCGTTTTTGCTGTATTGAAATCTCATTTTAGAAAAAATATCAATTTACGATCTAATTAGTTAATAAAGGTTGTAGAAACCCATCAGTTTTCAGGTAGCCCGAGCAATTTATGTCAACTAACTGAAATAAACTATTTTTATAAGAAAAAAGTGAAAAAAAAAACTTAAAATAGAAGTACCGAATTTTTTCAGTTTATCGCCAAAGTTCATATTAACTGATAAACTTTATCAGTATTACACTTTATCAATAATACGCTAATATGATTATTAAGGTTCATTTTGTACATAGCCATCTAAATAAATTTCCGGATAATTGTGGCTATGTGAGTGATGAGCAAAGAGAACGATTCCATCAGGATATCAAAACAATAAAAGACTGCTATCAGGGACGGTGGGACAGGCAAATGATAGCTGGCTACCGTTGGTGTATCAAAAGGGACTTAAATAACATTGAACATGACAAACAATCAAGAAAGAGAATTTTTTTCCATAGTTCTTATGTTCATAAAGATTTAATTTCTGCTTTTAGTTTATTAAATGATTTGATGAAAATACTTATTGGTTTTGGTATGTTTAATTGTGTTATTCTTAAAGAATTAGGGTAGGATTGTTATTGAAAAATAGTATTTATCACTGAGCAGAAAATATTGATTGGTTTAAATACGAATTAAGTGGTTTGTACAATTTTACTTTGAGAAATATTCTTATTGTTCAATATCATATAAACAGAAAATAAATAAAAATGCTTTAAAAAAAAGGGGGCATTTCTATACAGCAAAAACGGTAGCTAACTGTTATGGACCAGGCTAAGGTCCGAAAAGAACAACACGACCACCAGAGTAGAAATAACAAATATATATTTACAAGAAATAACAATACAAAATGTGGAAGATGTTAGTATGACTGTTAGTCTGGCTTGTAGTGAACCGCTACAAACTCGACCCTCGACCCCCTCCCGCTCTCTCTCTCTCTCTTGAGAGGCGTAGTATATATAGTGTTAGGAAGAGTTCATTCTGAAGTTACAGGTAAGGGCCCATGACAATAACCAAGAACAATGAAAGTCATTTTCTAATTCAACACCCTCGAATTCGTTAAAAAAGATGTTTGGTGTCTCGACACCATTTCTAAATTTTTTTTGTTGTTGACCAGTGTGATATATGAAAACACTACACTAAATTCAACCGATGCTATTGACCAGAAGTATAAAAGTGTTACTGCTATTTGATTGCACAACTGTACTCACTAATAAAGTTTAATAAACAAATATTCTATCATACTTGATGCAATGATACTAATCAGGCCAAATGAACTTTGTAATTATAAATTATACTTTAGAGGTGGAAAAGGAGGGGATTGTTATCTAAAAATCAACTTGAAACAATCGAAAAAAAAAAAAAAGACGAGCAAGCCATGCTGAATGTAGCATTAAATAAGTTTCATTAAAATAAGTTCAAAGTTACTTAGATCGATGGAACTAAGACTTTTGATTCTATTGATCGTCAAGCTCAGTGCCTTTCATCTGGACCGAAAAATACGACATAGATATACACTAGTTAAACTGACTGTCATTCGCAAACCAACCGCTATTCAATCCCGTCCCTATCATCGACAACATGGATCTCCTCACCGAAACCTAGGGGAGTCGCACGGACCCCGATTGACGACCCCTGATCTAATTGACAAAATAAGGATGATATTTAAACAAATTACGCTTAGTTACACACACAAAAAAAAAAAGAAAAAAAAAAGAAAAAAGAAAGATGCCCATAAAAAACAGGAGACATATTGAATAAGAATCCCACAACGGTGAACATTTTCACAGAAATATGCACTAATATCGACATACAGTATGATATATACAAATATTCAATACGCACGTTATCACTATGGTTTTCACTATGATTACATTGGATTAATTTCAAACAAATATTTGCAGACTATTTTACTCTGACTTACATAAAAATGTATCATATCGTTAAGTAGAATGACCGATATATTACTACCAAGATATGCCCCAAATAACCTGGAAATCCAATCCAATACATTACACACACACACACACACACACACACACACACACACACACACACACACACACACACACACACACACACTTTTCACCTGCATTCACGGTGCGCTAGTTTATATATATATATATATATATATATTTATTTATTTAATATCAGCTATATTGTGCAAAAATCAGCTATTTTGTGCATTTAATTTTATTGCTACCAGCACTCACTGTGCTTTACTTCAAATACTTACATACATACATACATACATACATACATATCTGTGACAACAGATTTCCTCGACTTCCACAAATATACACGAATATAACCAATTTAAAAAAAAAATTAATCAGATTGTCTGACGATCGCAAAAGCGTGAAACCCAGGGTTACAAACTCACATCTATCTATCTATCTATCTATCTATCTATCTATCTATCTATCTATCTATCTATCTATCTAAGTATTGTAAAGATTTGATATATTTATATATATGTTTAAATATGTGCGTGTATATATATAGATATATAATTAGTCAGAAACATATATATTGAACAGAATATATGCTATATATATATATATATATATATATATATATGTATATGTTGTACAGATCAGATATATTTACCATTTCATTTTATTGCTACCAGCACTTGCCGCCAGCTACTTTATATATATATATATATATATATATTGTACTAGTTGTTACAATGGTTTATAAATTCATAGGTTCCCAACACAAAACTTTTCGCATTTCGAAGCTGGTATGCGTGCTTCTCATCGGGTGAAGAATTGAAATGAAAATTAAATGGTGAAAATGGTTTATTTATGGTGATATGATGTTTAAGTGAATGCGGGGTTGGGAGCTTATTCTAATTCTGTCGGCCGTATGGTAGCCTTAGAGATATGGATTAGGAGTAGTAGCTTAAGCACAGGTACTATACAGAATCTTCCTATATTCATGGTGTAAATAGAAGGTGTAGGTATAGACAATGTGCACATAGGAAACACACTGCGTGGTAATTATCAAATTTCCACGTAAAGTGAGTTCAGTATAAAGATATCTTGAGGGAACAAATAAACAGTCGCAATGTTGTGTTAATTACTACGTCCACACTGTTTCTTTCTGAACACAGAAATAATACATACATACATACATATATATATATATATATTAAATCAAGAGGTAGGAGAAGGGTTTTTATAAATTTAAAATGTTTCGGTATTTATTTAGCTTCATCAGTATTTTAGAAAATGTTACGAATCAGAGCTATATAACAGCTTTTAAATTTATTGTTGATATATAATGTTTTAATTGGTTGTGAAGACGCAACTGGACATCGTCGTTAGTGTTTACCTTCATATTTATACGTTTATTTATTTATATATATCTATATATATTTACATATTACCGAATATATATTTGTATATATATAGATGTATATATATATTGAACCTCTGAGGATAAGTTGGAATTATAAATTATTTTACATTAACTCCCAGTGTCTTGAATAGAGAGAGTATCTATCTATCTATCTATCTATCTATCTATCTATCTATCTATCTATCTATCTGATTCTGTGTGTGTGTGTGTGTGTGTGTGTGTGTGTGTGTGTGTGTGTGTGAATACATGATTTTTTTTAATCCGCATTTTCATGACTCACTCATTTAAAACAATTCCTCGTCGGACTGTATTGGAAAAAGAAAGGAAAAAAATTATTTTTTAATCGAAGATTTTTTATTTTAAAATTTGTATTTGTGGTTGGGGGCGTGTTGGCTAGAACTGGTGATTTAGGCGTAAAAAATAAACATTTTTTTTTATTTCCACAACGGCATGGTCCTACGAGTTCTGACCAAACAATCATCTAAGATTCACAACCGGGTTTGATGATAGGCAAAGATTAAATATAAATGATGTACATTATGATTAATTGTATCACCAGCGAAATTAATTGTATCACCAGCGAAATTAATTGTATCACCAGGAACAAACAAACATTGGCGCCATTAAAAACAAAAACAAAAACAAAAAAACAAAAACCGGACTAATAAAAAAAGCACGCGGACGTTAAAAAACACAACCATACACACCCATTCACTTTCTACCTCTGTATATGTGCTAATATATATGTTTATTCATCATTCTCAACCTCTCACTGTATCTCTCTCTCTCTCGATATATATATATATATATATATATATATATATATATATAGGGTGTCCATAAAGTTCATGTGCACTTTAAAAAAATTATAACTTTATTTGTATTTGTGATAGATATAATCTGTAAAACTGTTATAAAGTTTAATGTACCTAGTTTTAGGTATAGTTATTGAATAATTCTTTACCACAAAATTTGCAAGAATTTTTAGATAAGTAAATAAATGGATCGAAAGGGTAGGCCATTTTATTGACCTCCACGTTCGCCAGATTTGACTCAATTAGATTTTTTTCATGTGAAAACAATTGTGTATGCAACCAAAATTAGTTCAAGCTGCTGTCAATTAACTACCACAGACGACCGCACCTCCCTCCCATTAGCATGGAACAGGCATGCCTCCCAGAGAGTAAAACACTACACCTGCTTGGCCTGACACTCTCAGCGGACCTCAAGTGGAATGACTACGTCGAAGCCATTGCTAAATCCGCTGCTATGAAAGTTGGCTCTCTGTGCAGGGCCCGGAAATTCTTTCCACCTGAAACTATCCTGCACTTATACAAATCTACCATCTGCCCGTGTTTTGAATACTGTTGCCACATCTGGTCGGGTGCCCCTACTATTCTCCTCGGGGTTCTTGACAAAATACAGCGAAGAATCTGTAACGTGATTGATACCGACTTGGCTGACCGCCTGCAGTGTCTCTCTCACCGGCGTGACGTGGCTTCCCTGTGCCTCTTCTGTAAATACTTTCATGGTTTCTGCTCTGATGAACTTAAATCACTGGTGCCTCTTAGGTGCGAGTTTGCACGAGATACTAGATTAGCAACTAGGTCCCACCCTTTTACAGTGAAACCGATGAAATGTAACCGCAATTTCTACTCCAACAGCTTCTTTTCTCGCATTTCCCGCCTGTGGAATTCCCTTCCGCATGCTTGCTTTCCTGACGGTTATAACCTCCAGGAGTTTAAATGTAAGGTCAATAGACACCTCCTAACACACTAACTCACACCCATTCTCTCCAACTCTCCCCCTATGTACATCCTAACTTGTCTATCGCCCTGTGTAACCCCCTGCGCTATAGTGGCAGTGGAATGCCTTGCTTGGGGTGACATGATTAAAAAAAAAAGACTTGAAAGCTAAAATAACTAATGAGATTTCAGGCATTACTGTAAATTAGTTGGCAAATGTGAACTGCAAAATTGTATTAGCCTTTGTAATGCTAAAGATGCAGGACACGTGGAAACTTAAACAAAATTTCAATAAAAATTTTAAAAAAATATAGATTTACTTCTTTCTAATCCTTTTTACAAATTATTTCTATCGCAAATACAAATAATGTTATAAATCTTTTAAAGTGCACATGAATTTTATGGACATCCTATATATATATATAGTCTTTGCGAATCTTTTTTTTATTTTTGTGAAATTTGTCCTTGTGAATCGTTCATTATTATTTTTACCTTTTAAAATAGTTTGTTATTGCTAATTATTTGTGACTAATTATATTTTTCTATATAGACCCGTTTTCTTTCCTGTTACATGTTTATTTGTATTTCTCCTTTAGTTTGGTTATTTTTAGTTTTTGTGTGCATATATGGATTCTTATGGTTATATGTTTGTGTTTGTTTATTTTGTATATGATTACATTTATTCTTTTGTTTGTTCTAGTATATTATTTTTCCTTTAAGAATTTTTGTATATGTTGATTTGGTGAATGAGTTCTTTATTTCTGTGTCATTTCCGGTGTCTGTTGCCTCAATGTTTAACTGTATACAACTATACCCAGGGCCGTAGCTAATGCTAAAAAAACACCGGGCACAGAGAAAATTGCCCGGATTTATTAGCTGACAATGTGATGACGTCATCAGTGGCATCCGTTTAAAGAAACTATTTTGAGGATCTTTTCGGCTATTCCAATAGAAATTAGGCACAGAACGTGAACGAAAGCAGGAAATCGGGTTCGGACTTTCTGAGTATAACCAGTCTTTTCTCCCAAAATTAATAAATAAACAAACAGATTTTTACTGGCTTCATTCGGATGTTTTCTTCGTTTTTCTTTCTTTCTTTCTTTCTTTCTTTCTTTCTTTCTTTCTTCTTGAATTGTTTTGTTTGATTTCTAACGAAGACATTTTTCCTTGCCCGGATTTTCACTATGATTGCACGGATCGGCCCGGACCCGTGCCCGGTGTGCCCGGTGTGCCCGGTGTGCCCGGTAATCAGATACGGCCATGTCTCTACCCATCATCTAACTTTATTTTCTCTCTGTGCAAACCTTAATTTTTTAAAAAATATTCTGAGTTAAATGTAACATTTGATTTTTCAGATTCAAAGAAGCGGTTTGTAATTTTTACAACTGACAAAATAAATTCTGAATTTATAACCGTTTAATTATGTGTTGAGTTTTATTCTCTCTCTCTCTCTATGTCTCTCTCTCCCTCTCTCACTATATTTATATATATTAACGGAATGGATTAACTCTGACTTATTTTAATGTAAGAATTATTTTTCATGAATACTCATTTGAGCAGATACTCTGTTTTTGTAATTAAACAGTATATTTATTTATACCTACCGGCCTGAATGAGCGAAAAATCTTGCTAAAATAATATGCGTCACATATATATATACACACACATTACCGGACATAATTATTAGACCGCCTCAGTTTTTTTTTTTTTAAAGAAATGATATATTTCATACTATTTTAGTATTTATTGCCAAGTGGATAATTCTAAATGAAAATAGAATGGTTCTTTTGTCATTATTACTTTGCAAAATGTTACAAGGCAAATTGCGACAATTTATCCATTCCACCCTTTAGACATGCTATATATACACTAGCAGACATAATTATTAGGCCACCCCAGGTTTTTAAAAGAAATGATGTATTTCATACTATTTTTAGTATTTATTGCCATGTGGATAATTTTAAATGAAAATAGAATGGTCCTTTTGTTAATACTGCACAATAATATATGCATCAAATGAACAGTTCTAGTGTCCAGTTCTTGTGATCTCTTCCCCATACCAGACTTTTCTTCTTATTGGTTAACCGAAGCAAAGGCTTCCTGGCTGCCTTGTAAAATTTTGCAAAGTAATAGTAACAAAAGAACTATTCTATTTTCATTTAGAATTATCCACATGGCAATAAATACTAAAAATAGTATGAAATATATCATCTTTTTTTAAAAACTGGGGTGGCCTAATAACTATGTCTCGTACTAAATCCAAATCCAATCGTTGGATCTGACGATTGCGTATAAGCGTAATAGACTGTCGGCACTGGGTGTTGACTTCAATGTCCGCTTTTATATTTACAAACGCTGTATCCCTCATACTGAGCACTGTAACACATTAAACATAGCTTATCTTAGAAAAAAAAAATATATATATATATATATATAAAAATGGTCTTTAAACGGCCGTCAATTTGAAATGATTCGTTTGAACATTATTTTGGATCAATACTCGTATTTTATAATCAAACTGTATGTATATTTAGTCCTATTTTCTTATTGTTTACGATAAATTTTTGTTACGAAAATGTGTGTCATTCGGCAGGATTCGAACCTGCAACCCCTATCTACATAGAGGAAGACACCATGTGATCTGGCGCGTCTTAGACCTCTCGACCACGAATGACGATCTAAACGAAGCCTATAACACAATGTTCGAATTCATCTTAATAACCATCTCTGCTCTAAAATGTATCGTAATGTCAACAAATGTAAACATGTAAAGGAAATTAACGAAGATTAACGAAACTGGTTATAAACAACCGACAATTTGAAATGTTTTGTTTGAACATTATTTTTGATCAATACTCATATTTAAGTAAATATTCTGTTTTTATAATCAAACAGTATTATATATTTATTTCTACCAGCCTGAATATTTACGATAAATTTTTATTACGAAAATGTGTGTCATGTATTATCCTAAATATTCAGGCTGGTAGAAATAAATATATAATACTGTTTGATTATAAAAACAGAATAACTACTTAATTATGAGTATCGATCCAAAATAATGTCCAAACAAACCATTTCATATATATATATATATATATATATATATATATATATGACAGGATAAGAACAGTTTGTCTATAATTCTTAGATGAATTTTGGTAATTATTTATATTATTTACATGGTCCATACTGTTGTACTAATCTTTATTAGCATATTCGCGGCGTTTCTTCCGTTGTGCGCTGTGACCTTTCCCAGGTGATTGGAATTTCGAACTAAGCTCTTAATTTCAATCACTGTGGTATATTGTTCTCGTTCCATGAGTAATGACACTCCCGGATGTTTTAGTTATCTCTATGTAACTCATTTTTCTAAGTTTTTGTTCACCACTGTTCTAGCCGTGTATTGAACTCACAACTCTTTGGGTCAAGTCGCATATATATATATATATATATATATATATATATATATATATATATATGAAATGGTTTGTTTGGACATTATTTGGATCAATACTCATATTTAAGTAAATATTCTGTTTTTATAATCAAACAGTATTATATATTTATTTCTACCAGCCTGAATATTTACGATAAATTTGATTATAAAAACAGAATATCTACTTAAATATGAGTATTGATCCAAATAATGTCCAAACAAACCATTTCATATATATATATATATATATATATATATATATATATATATATATATATATGCGACTTGACCCAAAGAGTTGTGAGTTCAATACACGGCTATCGATAAAGAAGAGAAGACATGTCAAAAGTTTAAACCGGAAATAAGACAGTAGCGTAGAATATAAAAAGCGAAAAGTTGGGAAAAATATACAAATTAGCCATTATACAAAAAAAAAAAAGCAAATTATTCATAATACCAAACATAATAGAAGTAGAAAAATAATTTGGCACGCATTACCATTTAATCAAATGGTTAGGACCAAATTTCTAGTTCAAAAACATTTCCCAACTAATAACCCCCTTAGCAAGATTTTTAAGGTATTAATCCGTCTCTTCCTTCCAGTTATGGGTTAAATAACAGGACAGATTGGGTTCTGTAGCCTTGGCTGGTAACTAGTCTACCGCAGAAAGCCATGGCAACCTACTGCGGGATAATCTTCTGCCCAGTCAGTCATGTCTCTTTCTAGACATGATCGCCCAAGCGTGTTTCCCGTATGGCACTTAACTGACTGACACTGAAACTTAGTTATAGCTGCACTGATAATCTTCATATGATAAAAAAAACACAATAAAATCCTAAAACAGTATAATGCTATTAATCATAACCAACTAATTATAAATTATGATAATAACACTAATTCTTGCAATATTCATAAACCTAACGTATGTCCTCTGTAAAATAAATATCTTAAATATTCCATAGTATATCAAGCAACCAACTCCACGACTGAAAATCCTAATTTTATCAAACTATATGCGGGGTGTTCTAAGAATTGTTTTAAGACACGTTTTATCAGCATTACCTATCTTTCAATAATAAAATATATAGTAATTCTACTTCTCTTTCTAAACACTACTGGCAATTGAAAGATGCTAATAGAACTCCGACAGTTAAATGGAAAATATTAACAAAAGCTAGAACATGTCAATCGTTACACGAAATATGTTTTCTTTGCTTACAAGAAAATATCCATATAGTTGGGTTCCCAAAGGCTAACTTGTTGAACCAACGTAATGAAATCACTAATTTTTGCCACCATAGAATTTTCCATACACTTAAATATATTTAAAATTATCTTTTTATATTATTATTATCCTTTATTTTTTAGTACATTTTTTTAACGCTTCGCCTTTCATATTCTTTTCTACTGTCTTATTTCCGGTTGAAACTTTTAACGAAATCTGGTTTCAGTTGGGAAAACATTTATACATTTTACGTAATGAGTTCACACACACAATTCATTTAAAATATAATAATATCCTAACCCACTTTATTCATCTCATTATTTTAGTTTAATTTAATTTTAAAAAAATCTCCTTATCTTTATATATAAGCCAAGTAAATTAGTCACATGTCACTGCTTGATGATGGTGTATTAAACATCGAAACTTTATAGCTATTAATTTGCAGTATAATAATAATAATAATAATAATAATAATAATAATAATAATAATAATTACAACGAGAATGACGTGTTTTCTGAGGCTCCTGAAAATGAATATTTTTTTTTTAATCGTATCACCCCGAGCAATGTGTAGGGGGCTACGTAATAGTGCGAAGATTGGAAAAGAGAAAGCCGGAAACCACATCCTAAACAAGGAACAAGGGATGAGCCTCTTAACCTGTTCAATAGACGTGGGTGGAGTGTGAACCGGGCGATAGATAGATCTATCTACTCCAATTGAAAAAAAAACAAAAAACAAAGTGAGAAGATTGGAAAAGAGAAAGCCGGAAACCACATCCTAAACAGGGAACAAGGGATGAGCCTCTTAACCTGTTCAATAGACGTGGGTAAAAATCGCCACGATAGAGTGGGGCAATATTCACATTGGACAATGTGCAAACCCTATGGAAAATCTGTAAACAAACACTGGTATGAACATCACCCAGCACCGGTTACAGAAATAGAAGATGTCACCATTCTATGGGATTACATCAGCTACACAGACAGAAAAATTGAAGCAAATAGGCCAGACATTATTGTTAAAAACCAGAAAGAGAAAACTTGTCTATTAATTGATATGGCTTGTCCAGCGGATTGTAGTATATCAACCAAGGAATTTGAAAAACTGTCAAAATATAAAGACCTGGAAATTGAAATAGAAAAAATGTTGAAATTGAAAACAAGAGTTGTGCCAGTGATAGTAGGTGCACTTGGAATGATAAAAAATGGAACAAAACCTTACATTGAAAGAATCTCTGGAAACCCCAGTTTAAGAGATATACAAAAAATTTTCTTATTAAGTACAGCCAACACACTAGGAGAACTTTGTCTATGTAACGCTAGGCATGATAGGAGAGATAGAAAAAACATGAAATGGAGACATAACAACACGCCACGACCTGCCTTAGTTCTTCCCGCAGACTTGGTTGGCAGTGCGACCATAGCAGAAATCGAAATATGATGAAAAATGACACAATAATAATAATATATCTGTTCTATTTTTGTATTGAGCACTTTTTAAAAGTAAATAGGTAACTGTTGAATGTACGTTCATTAGTATTAACCACTTATATTATTCTTATATATATATATATATATATATATATATATATATATATATATGTTTCAGAGTTCTAAATGTAATCATTATATATATATATATGTGTGTGTGTGTGTGTGTGTGTGTGTGTGTGTGGTTAGAAGTATATATATATATTCAATATACAATTTAAATAGTGTAAATAATTACAATACCTATCTCAGAAATATAGACGGATATTGAAGGTG
>JBBBDQ010001330.1:3082500-3145000 GCA_037127315.1 Ascarosepion bandense | reverse complement strand
TAGATAGATAGATAGATAGATAGATAGATAGATAGATATGAACAAGCTAATGCATAGATAGATAGATAGATAGATAGATAGATAGATAGATAGATAGATAGATAGATAGATAAGTGAACAAGCTAATGCATAGATAGATAGATAGATAGATAGATAGATAGATAGATAGATAGATAGATATGGACAAGGTAATGCATAGATAGATAGATAGATAGATAGATAGATAGATAGATAGATAGATAGATAGATAGATATGAACAAGCTAATGCATAGATAGATAGATAGATAGATAGATAGATAGATAGATAGATAGATAGATAGATAGTCGAACACTAATTTATCAATGATTTACTATGCAATATACTATATTTGGCGCCATGTAAAAACTGCCGTGAAAAGACACCTCGCATATTAATACCGCAGTACACTTTCTCTGAGTATCGTATCCACCTCGGCGTTATAACAATAATATAAGAAAAATTAAAATACTCGATAGTACCAGCTGATCGAATCATACATAAATACGAGGTCTGATCAGAAGCGTAATTTTTATTAATAGAACCATTCTTGGAACTCGTTTTTAGGGGGATAGCAAGCAGCTATCGCATTCTCTTGGATTTCTTCGAAGTCCTGAAATCTTGTTACTTTCAAGTGGGATTTGAATTTTGAAGAGTAAAAGTCGAAAGGGGCGATATGGTTGATGCCTGTCCTAGGGAATATTGTCACAAACCAAAACCTGATGCACAATCTATGGTCACTGAGGGAACCTCTGTTGTGTGGTGAGACGACCACACTCTACGCATTTTCCTTCCAAGCACTGTTATAATAAAGGTAAATGAGCGAGAACGTTATAACTTCGTGTGCATGCGCAACAGGATTCAAGGTCAGTCAGTGCCCATCGGCCTTAGTCTCGTACTTTAGCTTCGTTACCATAGCAAAATTCATCATTTTGATCAGATCTCATATTTCTCAACAGACTCGTTTCATCAGCTGGAAATTGCAGAATAAAGGGAGATAACTGAAAGCGAGTACCGACAATGGTAAAATTATAAATTGAATAAATGCTTCATCTAAAAACGATTGGTATACCGATAATATTTTGTTGTTACATATATTCATTCGTTTTTGCCGATGTTCTGTGAATGATCACGAAGAATAATCTTTTGTAGTATATTTTGCTTCTTAATAACCCCGATCATCCTGTGAAATTGTTGTCTAACGTTATTGAAACTTTATTCCAAATTAAGTAACCCTTTGAGATGGAATACCAAATAGACAAGAATGGGCATGTTCAACATCATCAGATTTTAATTAAGGTTACAAAACTGTCAAAGTTGCTTCAGATATTTGTGATGCACACAGAGAAAAAATGCTAGCAACTAAATGGTCATTGGTTGCATCGTAACTCGGATCATCCCGTGAAAAACTGTTGTCTATCTTGATTGAAATTTTATTTCACTCTTTGAGATATAACGCCAAATAGACAAGAATGAGCATGTTCGACATCTTCTCTTTGCTTTTAATCAGGGTCACAAAACTGCCAGTGCTGTGTAAGGAGATGTCTTCATTACTGACAGAATGGCACAGAAATGACTTGCTATTTCAAGGACGAGAACGTTCGAAATCATCGACTCTCCGCGTTCTGGGCAATTTTTTTTTTGTTTTATGAAAACCAATTGATTAAAAAAGAACTGTGTTAGACCCCAAAACCGGAACTGCTTCAGAAGATGGCAAGCTCTCATGTAACTGTCGAGGCAATTCAACTGAAAAAACCTGATCGGCGATACAGTGCCGAAAGTTCGTTGAAAAGTGCTGTCATATTCTTTTGATATAGCCACTTCAGACTAACACCTTTTTTAGTCGTTTTCTAACAATTTGAGGGTGTTTCTTTAAAGAATAACCACGCTAGGAAGACGGTAAACTCTCATATTACTTAATCGTCGATCAGTGGTTCCAGAAACATGACATATTGGTGTCACACGCATTGACCGAGATTAAAAAAAAATCCAGCACTCCTCCATTGGCAAAAGTTCGGTTGGGAAATTCTACTAATATGGAATATTCTTCTGATATAGCCCCTTCAGTATATCTTCTTTTTCGGTGGCTTCCTAACAATTTTTTTATTCATATCACCCCGAGCAAGGCGGTAACGCCACTGATGTGCAAGGGTCTACATCAGAGTCAAAGCATTAGAGAGAAGAGAGTGAAGAGAAGGACAAACCATTTAGAAAAGAGCAAGAGAAGGGAGGGAATACAGGTGTGATGACAGTTGCAGAGGTGGAGAGAAAGAACTAGGGTCAAGTGGTTAAGAGATGAGTATTGATCTTGAATTTGAATTCCTGGGGGTTATAGCCGTCAGAAAAGCAAGAATAAGGAAGTGAGTTCCACAGTCGGGAAGTGCGAGGAAAGAACCACGCCAGATCACTAGGAAGATTGTAAACTCACATATTACTTAATCGTCATTCAATGGGTACAGAAACACGACATATTATTGCCATACGCATTGACCGAGATTTAAAAAAAATCCAGGACTCCATTGGAAAAAGTTCGGTTGGGAAATTCTACTAATATGGACTATTTTTCTGATATAGCCCCTTTAGTCTATCTTCTTTTTCGGTCGCTTTTTAAAAAAAAATGACGACTGTTTCATTCAGCAACGATGAACGGACGTAGCTTGATGAATATTTCGAGTCGAAACCTAATGCTTTCGATCATCGATTTATTGATCAGTGGATTGTTGGCAGAAGATCGTAAACAATTTGGGGAAATTAATTGTTGAATGATTCGTCAGAATTATTAAAAAAAATATTAAAATAAATGATAAAAAACGAATAAGTATTTGTAACAACACAATTATAGGTTTGCATGTGTGTGTGTGTGTGTGTGTGTGTACCTTTTACTTTTATCACTAAAGGCAACGAATAAAATACGGGATAGGAAGAAAAAATCGAAACAGAAATCTTTCATTTCTACTCTGTCCGCGCATTGAATACTGCTGCCACATCTAGTCTAGTTTTTCCGTATATCTAAAGATTATTGACAAAATTCAAAGAAGAATCTGCAATATCATAGGTCCTGACCTGACATCTTGGCCTCAGTAATTTTCCAACCGTCTCTGTGTTTTCTACAAATATTTTCAAGGAAATTATTTTAATCGGTTTTCCTCTTATATTTTGTTATATATGTATACATTGTTTAATACTTTTATTTTGTTATATATATATATATATATATATATATATATATTGTTTAATTTTTTTTTAATCACATCACCCCCAAGCAAGGCGGTAAGGCCACTGGTGTTGGTGTGCAGGGGGCTACGTAAGAGTGAATAGATTGGAAAAGAGAAAGCCGGAAACCACATCCTAAGCAGGGAACAAGGGATGAGCCTCTATACCTGTTCAATAGACGTGGATAGAGTGTGAACCGGGCGATAGTTCAGTCTATCTACTCCAATTGAAAAAAGATAAACAAAAAAGAAAGTGAAGAGATTGGAAAAGAGAAAGCCGGAAACCACATCCTAAACGGGGAACAAGGGATGAGCCTCTTAACCTGTTCAATAGACGTGGGTGGAGTGTGAACCGGGCGATAGTTCAGTCTATCTACTCCAATTGAAAAAAAAAGAATAGCCAAAAAAATGAAAAGAAAAGAAAAGTGAAAAGATTGGAAAAGAGAAAGCCGGAAACCACATCCTAAACAGGGAACAAGGGATGAGCCTCTACACCTGTTCAATAGGCGTGGGTGGAGTGTGAGCCGGGCGATAGTTCAGTCTATCTACTCCAATTGAAAAAAAAGAATAGAAAAAAAAGTAAAAAAGAAAAGAAAAGTGAAAAGATTGGAAAAGAGAAAGTCGGAAACCACATCCTAAACAGGGAACAAGGGATGAGCCTCTACACCTGTTCAATAGTACTTAATTTTTGGTTCTAATAGGGTTAGACCAGTACACATTTGTATTAAAAGATGTTCAATACAATTATATTGTAGAACGTTTGAATATTTTCCATTTTTAAACGAGTTATTTTGCTACCCAGGTTTCTCCCATGAGTGGTGTCTTCAGGCTATTTTTAATAACTGATTTTACCCTTTACCATTTTTCTTTTTAAGAACGCTCTTGTAATGATATTTTATTTGAACATTCATGTGACACAGAATTTATGAATGCGCATTGTTTAAATTCAAACGAATTATGACGTTTTCATCCATGGTTGTATGAACCTAAGAGGTATTTCTTAGTATGGATGCATTTAGTCATAATTTCTGTTCTTTCATTTAACAGTTCGTCTTTATTTGGGTATTTTCTAATTTTTCTTCTTGGCACAGTCTACATATTTGTCCACCGTTGTAAGGCTTGGCTGTTTTTACAATGCTCCACGTTATGTCTGGGTCTTTTCCATATTTTGATTTCAATTTCCAGACGTGCTTAGCCAATTTTGTATTGTTTTTAATTTTTCTATTTTAAATGTAGATCTGTGGTTTAACCACCTGGTCTTAAAAGACAAAAATAAATGTCCACTCCAAGGTCTTTGCAACACAAAAGAAATAATTTATAATTTAAATGGACATTTGTGAAGCTTTGTGATAAATTGATACTTACAAACTCTACATACTTTTGAATATCATAATTATTTAATTTCGTTTGCCTGGGCAATATAGATACTCAGATATTCGCATTTAAAATTATGTCAGTTTCTGGAGAACACCCACTGTGTGTGTGTGTGTGTGTGTGTGTGTGTGTGTGTGTGTGTGTGTGTGTGTGTGTGTGTGTGTGACTTCATCATAAGCCCCCCCCTCCAAAATATGCATGAAAATACAGTAATAAAATAAAAGTTAATAAATAGATGAATGATAAATGCAATGAAGAATCGTTTTTAAAATGTACAGAAAAATCTATCTGAATTTTTTAGATAATTATATGCGCTAATTAATTCGGACTGATGTTATCAGTTTTACATATAAAAAAAGAAAAAGATAAAATGAAAACCAAAGATGTATGGGATTTTTCGTCAGTGGTAGTAACTTAGCGAAACGGTTGACTCCGCCTTACTCAGGTGAATCGGAACTGTACAGGGCCACGGTTTTTAATTTTTTTTATCGGGACTAACTGCGGATAATAGGATAATTATTGTAATTTATACTTATTTCTATGGCGACACATATTTATGATCTCCCTTCATTTGTTTAGGAGTATATTTTTGTCTTGAAATTTTAAAATTTTAATTTTTTCTGTCAAACATAGATTGCATCTATCTCGTAAGCTATTAGGGGTCCTAGCCTTGCCTATGAGTTTCCATTTTATCTGGGGATCTAAATTACTTTCTTTTAATTCCCAGTATTTTCTAGGAAGGGCTGTTTGATATTTTAAACTAGATAATCAGAGGGAAATTTAGTTCACGCATGCTTCTTACAGAATATTGTTATAGTCTGTAGATGAAAGAAGTTCGTAAAGGACAACAATAATAATGATATCACTAGAAATATAAAAATAAACTTTTCCTTACACCTAATGGTGTGTAGGGCAGCGTTTTTGCTGTTTCCGTAACGAACTGTTTTTTATGTGGAAGAGTTGCGCCCCAACCCCAAACCTAGAGGAAGGTGATTTTCTAATCGTAGCTTAAACGCAACACACGACCGAAAGTAGGGGGTACCCAGTGAGGATCGAACTCACTACTCAGTTATAATGATTCTAGCAAAACGAGATTGCTCACCATTACACTAGGCTGAGGTGCCCAATAATATCACTATACCTACTATATATTATCCGCTTACTACATCTATCTATCTATCTATCTATCTATCTATCTATCTATCTATCTATCTATCTATCTATCTATCTACCTACCTATATATATATATATATCTGAGAATACAGAACGAAGAAAGAATTCTTACAACGTCCAAAAACATTAATTTAAAACAGTGTTCGATATATAATGAGACATTGAAGTTTCAATGTCGAAACAAACATACCTTTGTCGTGGATATATATAGAAAAATTCTGTACATGTTCTAAAATTTAATTTATAATATATATATATATATATATATATATATATATATATATACGAATCGCTCGATAAATATGCATTCGATTAATGCGTTTCCGATTAGTACGTTGAGAGTTTTTTATACCAAAATTCGATTGGAGCGGTAAATATCCTTCAGTTTAACCATTAATAATTGCTAATTGACTTTTTGTATGATTTCCGATTAATTAATATTTTTCTGAAATTGCAAAATGAAAAAAAAAATGGTTAACTATTTTGTTTATATTCTATTAATTCGTATTCAGTTAGTGCGTGTCCTTTAATGAACGCATTAGCCACATTAATCGAGGTATATATATATATATATATATATATATATATATATATATCAGTATGCAGTGTCGGTATAGAAGAATCCAAGGGAGTATCCTGTACATATAGTGGTAGGATAACTCTATAAGTGAGCTCTAAACATATATGCATATAAATACATATAGAGCAAGGATGAGAAAAATTAAGACAAACACGTTATTTCATGGTGGATCGGAAGTATGGGCCTGTTTCACGCGAACCATCGTCAGCTTCCGTCTTTATTTTACAAAGGATTTTACACGAATTCGTGTAAACTCTTTTGTAATTAAAGACGGAAGCTGACAATGGTTCGCCTGAAATAGGCCTACACTTCCGATTTACCATGAAATAACGTGTCTGTCCTAATTTTTCTTATATATATATATATATATATATATATATATATATATATAGTATAAAGTATATTTGTGTATAAAAGTTATCAAAATCATGGATAGAGCGTATGTTAATATAAAATGGATACTGAGGTCAACACCCTGCGGCGATTGTTACATGGTTGAACGAGATTTTCAGGCCATGGAAATTGCGTACAACCATGAAACATACCATCAGCGCTCGGTAAAAGCAAGAGTCAGTAAAATAAACTAGTGGTTTCTCTATGATGCTCTCCTCCCTATCATTTCATCTGAAAAAAAATTCTTCTAATCTTAAACGAGTTGAACGGTGAACAAAGAACGATTGAAGCAATATAGGCTGCGTTAAAATAAAAAATAAAAATAAATAAATAAAATATAAAAATAGAAGAAAACAATAAAAAAACAAAAAATAAAAAATAAAAATAGAAAAAAACAATAAAAAACACAAAAGTAAAAATAAAAATTTGGAATAATCTAGTATAGTCACATTGAATTTTAAACGCGTTTTTTTCACTTCTATTTCTTGCCTATCTTGCCTTGTTTTCGCTTTTAATATTGATGACGTAAGCGAAAACGAAAAATCTTCCGTGAAAGAAGATGTCGTTTCTTTATTTGAATGGTTGGAGTGGGTATACTATTGTAAGTTGAGAGAATTTATTTACTTTTCAAACAGTTTCGGAACCATTTTTTAATCTATTTTTTCTTTCTTCATTCAATATGTAATATACACACAGTATTTTCCTTCCATTGCTCTCTCATTCATACACACATTTTAGAGACCAATATTTGATTGTTCAGGCGACATATAAAACAATCACTCATTTTTGTAAGCAACGATTTTTTTTTCTTTTTGTTTAGCAAATGAACACACCGCAAACAGACGTCAATTCACCGTTTTTTTTCGCAAGTTTTTAACGAAGTTAATTGTTTTTTCTTGAATGACAAATTTCTTGAATTTTGGAATTTTTTTGTCTGTTCTTTAATCCAACTACTAACACTGACATACATTTAATACTTGCAATTTTTTGTTTGCTTTCTCCACAGACATATTTTTCTTACGTTACTTCCTTCTAGCTTTTTTTTATTAATGTCATATATAAGAACAATTAATTCTTTCTAAGACTTCCTTTTTTTTTTAAATTTATATTCTCGAGGAAACCCAGCGATGTAGCCTTTTTTTCCTTTTAGACTTTGGCGACCGACTGTTCCGCCATTGGATAATAATTGTCTTTCACCTCCATTTTCTCTTCTTTCTGAGACAACCTTTTGTTCAGTTGATACTGACGTCGAATACGGGAGATCTCCTCAAACGGAGGTAAGAAAATGACCACAAACGCCATGACGATAGCCCACAATTGGGTGAAACCCACCCATACTTTGAATTGAGTTTTATTCATCACTGAAAAGCTGGCCATAATTCCCGGGATTACGAAAGCAAAAATCGCTATGCAAATTCCTCCACCTATGAAAGCGGTCAGCTTGGCCGACTTGAAAGCTGCATCCATTTGGCTGGACGATGGACGCTGGTCATAGTCCATGCCGGCAAGGTCCTCACGGAAGTTTTCCTCCCATGGTTTCAGCGGGTTATCAATGTCAAACATCTTCTGCCACTCTTGTTCGGCTTTCTCAGGGGAAGAGATATTGTGAGTTAGAAGAGAAGCCACAATACAAATGATCAGACTGACCGCGAAGCTTGTGGTCGTTCCAGCTAGTAAGACATTGTCCTGCACGGTGTTGAGCAAGAAATTGTTTAGACCACCGGGATAAGTAGATGCCACACCTAAGGTGACGATGACGCCACTTAAAAGACCAAGGATACTTCCTGGAAAATAAAGATGAAAAATAATTAAAAATAAGGAAATACAAGAATTTAAACAAATCTTAGAATAATTAGTATATCATTGCATCCCAAACAAGGCAGGACTTCCACTAGTGCGCAGGAGGTTACAGTGAGAGAAAAGACTAGTCACAGGGAGTATTGAAGAAAAGATAAAATATGAACGGGATTCAAGAAGATAAACAATAGTAGTTGAAGTTGCATTTAAATCTTTGAAGCTTGTACCTCTCAGGGAAGTAAGTCGGTAGAAGTACGAGAAAATAAACTGTTAGAGTAGAAGAGGAGCCACATTTAAGTATTTTGATTGTAAAAGGATGGGACCTAGTTGCCAATCTAATAGCAAGGTTGAATTCACGTGGTCAGGGCACCAGGGCATAAAAAAACTCATCAGAGCAGTTTACATGAAAACATTTGTAGAAAGAATCTCTAATGCGATAGATTGACTTCAAACACTTTCTCACCGACAGGATGTGGCTTCCCTCTGTCTATTCTACAAATATTTTCATGGCTTCTGCTCTGACGAACTTAGGCCACTGTTGCTCCCGCCACAAGAATTTACTTGTGCAACCAGACTGGTTACAAAGTCCCACCCATTTACAGTCGACAATTCTACTCCATCAGCTTCATTTTTCGCACTTCCCGCCTGTGGAATTCCCTTCCGTATACTTGCTTTCCTGACGGCTACAACCTCCAAAAATTTAAATATAATGTCAATACCCATCTCTTATCCACTTGACTCCAGTTCTTTCTACATCACCCTGTATATCTTTTCCTTTCTCTCTACTTTTGCAATTGTCTTCACACCTGTGTTTCTATCCTTCTCTTGCCCTTTCTCTGACACCTCCTGTTAATGGTTCGTCTTTTTCTTCACTCTCCTCCTGCCTAAACTTTTACTCTTATGTAATCCCCCTGCGAATCAGTGGCAGTACCGCCTTGCTTGGGGTGAAACGATAAAAAACAAAAAGAAAGAATAGAGGGAAGCTGCGTCTCGTCGGTGAGAAAGTGAATGAAGTTGAGATGCCAAGTCAGGATCGATTAAATTGCAGATCATTCTTTGGATTTAGTAAAAAACCTCGAAATGAATAGCAGGAGCACTCGACTAGATATGGCAGCAGTATTCAATGCACGGGTAAATGGTAGATTTATGAATCTGCAAGGTGGATTATTTTACATAATCATATCGCTCGAAGCAAGTCAGTTTACTGCCATTAATGCGCAGTGGGTTACATAGGAGGAAAGTTGTGAGAAAGAGTGACAGGTTATAGGGGGTGTCAGAAAGTGGGTAAGAGAAGGATGAGAATATTGATGAGAGTGGAGTGGACGTAGCAAGGAACATGAGAGACAGAGAGAGAGAGGATGCAAGTCAGTGAGAATGGAGATGACTATTGATTTACATTTAAATTCTTGGATATTGTAGCTGTCGGGGAAGCAAGAAGACGGAAGGGAATTCCACAGGCTGGAAGTGCAAGAAAAGAAACTGAGTAGAATTTGCGTTTACATTTTATTGGTTCCACAGTAAAAAGAATAGAACCTAGTTGCACATCTTGTGGCTCATGTAAATTCATACATAGGGGGTACCAGAGAGATAAGTTCATCGAAGCAGAAGCCGTGAAAGTATTTGTAGAAGAGATTCAGGGAAGCTATATTGCACCGGTGAGAAAGTGACTGTATCTGAGCTGCCAAGTCAGGATCGATTACATTACAGATTCTCCGTTGGGTTTTGTCAAAGACCCCTAGGTGAATAGCAGGGGCACCTGACCAGATATGGCAGCAGTATTCAATGCACGGGCGGGTGGTAGATTTATATATGTACGGGGTGGTTTCAGACGGGAGAAACTTTCTGGCCTTACACAGAAAACTGACTTTCTAAGCAGCAGATTTAGCTATGGATTCGATATAGTCATTCCACTTCTGACGAAAAAAAAATCTTTTTCGTCTGACACAGTGACCCAAGCTTCCCAACAGTAGAGACAGTTATAGATTCGATGTAGTCGGTTCACTTTAGGTCTGTTACAGTTGTGAAGGTAAAGTTAGTTGCACAGTTTGTGGATCTCCAAGAGATTAGCATCAGCTCTTCTGATAGTCGGCAGGAAAGTTTCTCCATGGTGGTTAAAGGAGAGTAGGTTTATTTTGGAGGCATGAAACAGTACAAGCCATTTCCTGTCCCAGTTAACCACTGATTAGAGGTCAGTTTCAAGAACAGTAGCCTGGTTTACTTTGTAGCCTTGGCCGATTTCCTATTGAGACGGGAGTAAATGGTGGTGCCACTTACATACACACTACTGGTCGAACGTTTGGGGCCGTTCTCTGGTTTTAATAAATCGTTTCTCACCTTTTTTGGTTTAATTCCTACCAATCTAGGATGCCTACCTCTGAGTGACATGGCGTTAAATCTTGTAATATACAAGATTGTATTTTAGGGGCTACCTAAAATTCAAAGTACACAAGTTTATTGTTTAGGTGTTACCTAAAATTCAAACTTCCCCAGCTTTTTAAAAAAATACAATAAGTCAGCAAGGGAATTAGTTAATTTATCTATTATTATTATTACTGTTGCTATTGTTGTTTTTATTGTTGAAATAGGATAAATCCCTTCAAGAGGAGAAGTTCCATCTGGGCAACAGTGAAAAAGTAAATTAGTTTTAAAAAAGGCAGCAACTGTCAATTTTTAAGTGATTCTTCAAAATCTACAGAGTGGTCCTTAAGCTTTGGCCTATAGCGTATTCTATCTCCTTGCTTCCCATCCTTCTCTTATCCTTTCTTCGACATCCCCTGTGAATTTTTCCTCTCACAGTAACTTCCTACGCACAGAGTGGCGGCCCTGCTTTGCTTGGGATGAAATGATTATATTAAAAAAATGTGCGCGTGTAAGATAAAATATACAAATATACATACATATTATTTACGAATTTACATGCTTTTTAAAGAACTGCACAGAGCAACTTGCTTATTTGAATTTGACGCCCTCAAGCGATGGTTGCTCCGAGGATAGTGGGGAGGGGCGAACTCGAGAGTGCGGGATTTAAAGTTTCTTTCTGTTTACGCTACACGGCACACAGCGCGCGTGTCAATAACAGTTTTCCAGGACGCCTCATCTCTTTTAGGAGCGATCTGCATTGGCCAGCACGGTCCCCTGATTTATCACCCTGTGACTATTTTCTATGGGGCTACCTGAAGTAAAATTGTTTACAACGACCGTCCTAACACTCTGGCTCACCTGAAGAATAACATTCGTCAAGCTGTCGCCAACATACCCACCGACATGCTGGAAAGAGTTGACCGAAACTTCAGAGTACGATTAACCCAGTGTATTGAACAAAATGGACGCCATCTGACCGATGTCATTTTTAAAGCTTGTAAAACATAAAATTTAAATGTTGTAATTGATGTTGTTTAAAGAAGTACATGTATATCTGCATTACCTTTGTTTTATTTGTTATTTTAAATAAGCAAGTTGCTCTGCCCCATCCTGTATTATCAATCAATCCAAATTCGTAAGTAATTACATTGGATATGCTACTACATGTTTAACAAGGAAACTCACGTTAAATCTCTCTGATGATAGCTCTATTGGGTCTCATTTAAATACAGACAGACACCTACAAAACTCTACTCGCAAAATGTTTAATAATATAAGTTTAGTGAGATCATCCAGGTGTTAAAAAATTAAACTAAAATTAATAGAAGCATTATCAATGAAAAAGAAAACGCCAACACTGAACAACATCAACACGACCACAAAGTGTATTTAGAAAATAAAAAGAACTGTGTTTAGAAAATAAAACATTCCTATAACTCTACATACATAACAAAATTCATATATTCAGCAAAACACTGTGCCTCCTCGGCCTAAAACTATCAGTCGACCTCGAGTGGAATGTCAACATTGAATCCATAGCTAAATCTGCAGCGAGGAAAGTCGGTTCACTGTTCAGGACCAAGAAGTTTTTCTCGTTTGAATCCATCTTGCACATGTATAAATCTGCCATCCGCCCATACATTGAATACTGCTGTCACATCTGGTCAGGTGCCCCTACTATTCACCTCGAGCTTCTTGACAAAATCCAACGAAGAATCTGCAATGTAATTGACCCCGACCTGGTAGCTCAAGTCCAGTTACTTTTTCACTGACGTAATGTGGCTTTCTCTGTCTCTTCTATAAATACTTTCACGACTTCTGCTTCAATGAGCTTAGCTCCCTGGTACCCACTCTGCATGAATTTACCCGAACTACTAGAGTACCGATTACGTCTCACCAATTTACAGTAAAACCGATTAAATGTAACAACAACCTCTACTCTAACAGCTTCTTTTCTCGCACTTCCCGCCAGTGGAATTCTCTTCCGTCTACTTGCTTCCTTGACAGCTACGATCTACAAGAATTTAAATGCAAGGTCAATTGCCATCTCATATCACTTTGCCTTGCAACCTTTCCTTGACAATCTTTGTATCATGTTCTTCTCCTTTTCTGCTCTACTCTCATACAGCTCTCTTCACTTCAGTATTCTCATAATTCTTTTATCCATTTTTTGCCCCACCCCCCGTAATTTGTTCCTCTTACTCACCACTCCCCCTATTATGTAACCTCTGTGCACCTGTGACAGTACTGCCTTGCTTGGGTTGAAATGATTATATAAAAAAATTTCAAAGCAAAATAAAATTAAAACTTAATAATAGCTATTTTTTAAAAAATCATTTCACCCCAAGCAAGGCATTCCACTGCCACCATAGCGCAGGGGGTTACATAGGGGAAGGTGGTGAGAGAGCGATTGGATATAAGAAATGTCAGAAGGAGGGTGATAGACGAGTAAGGAGGTACATAGGAAGAGTGTTTGAGAGAATGGATGCGAGTTAGTGTGTTAGGAGGTGTCTATTGACCTTACATTTAAACTCCTGGAGATTGTAGTTGTCGGGGAAGCAAGTATGTGGAAGGGAATTCCATAGGCGGGAAGTGCGAGAAAAGAAGCTGTATAGACGAAAGCGCTTGGATAAAAAAATCATTTGGACACATTTTATAAAACTTATGGACTGAAAAAAAATTATAAAATCATATGAAAAATTATTTGTAAAACTTAACTATAGCATCTTGTTTTTAAACGAAACTTTCACACACACACACACACACTCTCTCTCTCTCTCTCTCTCTCACACACACACACACACACACACACACACACACACATATATATATATATATATATATATATATATATATATATATATAACGTAGAATATTTGGTATTTTTGTCAGGTAAATTCCAATAGAGACAAACTCAAAAGAACTCAATGTTAAATTTTTTTATTAAATTTAACAGAATAATATAATCATGAAAAATTTTTGGATATTCTACAAATGCATGGGTAATAAATATTTCGCAGCTAAAACAGCCGCTCCTCAGATCGAAATCATACAACAGTTAATGTTTAAAATCATCCAGAAATCGTCACATATTATACTTGTTTTTATATATAACATATTTTCTTTGTTTTGTTTTTTTTGTTTTTTTTAATCATCTCACCCCGAGCAAGGCGGAAACGCCACTGATGTGCAGGGGGCTACATAAATGTAAAAAGATTAATTAGAAAAGAGTGAGGAGTACAAACTAGTTAGAAAGGAACAATAGAAAGCTGAGAAAGCAGGTGCGATGACAGATACATAGGTGGAGAGAAAGGGAGGGTTATACAGGGGTGGGGAGAGAGCTCGAGTCCAGTGGTTAGTAGATGAGTATTGACTTTGCATTTAAATTTGTTACTACTACATTTATAATATAATAATACTGCTAGTATTTATATTATATTTTGCATTAAAATTGAAATTTACCATCTATTTTCTACCGTAGATACAACCAGTTATCTTTACACTAAATGTAATGTTAAATTTCCATGTCATGTTTTTCAAAGAAGACAGAGGGATTTACATTTTAGTTAATACTCTCACTTTCATTAACGTATATAAGTTATGTATCCAAATTATAGACGCTATGTGTCGATCTGAGAGGTGAACTTTAACCTACTTTCTCCCTATACTTTTCGTTCTCTTTTCCTTTCTTTTTCCTTTTGAAATTTTTCTATATTTTCCTTTGTCTTTTTTCTTTTTTGAATGAGCGAGGAAAGTTTTTTGTAGATTGCCGTAACAAATATCTATTCTCGATATGGGCACGTGAGTGTCTATATGTGACGATTTTCTGGATGATTTTAAATATTAATTATTGTATGATTTGGGTATGAAGAGCGGCTAAATCAGTAGCGAAAGATTTATTATCCATGGATTTGTAGAATATCCAAAATTTTTTCAAGAATATATATATATATATATATATATATACAAGTGTAAAAAAACGAAAAATAAAATTGCAACGTTCAAAACATTAATTTAAAACTGGGCTCAATATTAAAATAGAGAAATAAATATTTATTATTTAACATTTACATTAGAGCATGAAAATAATTACTACGAAATTTTACACTTTGTTTCGACATTGAAAAAACAATGTCGTATCAGGTAGTTCCTGTCAAGCGAGAGGTGCGAGAGAAGAAACTGTTAGCATAGAACTTACGGTTGTATCTAAACATTTCAACTGTAAAATGCTGAAACTTTTCCGCCAATCTATTACTACCCTTCAATCCACGAAGTCTAAGTACTATAGAGATAAATTCATCTAAATTTTTTCTATTTATAGAATAAGGCACTGGGAGGCTACATTATGGGGGCGGGAAAATGACTGAAGTCAGGATGTCAGGTAAGGACTAATAACATTGCAAATAATTCTTTGAATTTTATCAAGAATTTCTAAATTGATATCAGAAGCACCAGACCAAATTTGGGAGCAATATTAAAAATGGTAGTTTGATAAATATGCAAGATAGATTCTGGAGAGAAAAACTGTCACGTACGACACAGTGAACCAAATTTCTAGCAGCAGACCTAGCAATTAATTCAATATAATCTTTCCACTTCATGTCAGCGAAAAATTTTATCCCAAAATGGTGGAAAGAGTCATTCTCCTGGAGGTTTTCATGGAAAGCAGAAAGAGTTCTCTCAGACGATTACAAAAGAGTAGTTTCATTTTGGTGGTATTAAAATAAAATTCCATTCCTTGCCCCAGTTAAAAACAAATAGTAGGTTATATTTTAAATCAGTTCAGAACTTTGATAAATTTATCGATTAACACAACTAATTCGATTAATTTGAAAAACCAAAACAAATTGTATATACAGAAGTTGTCGATATTATTATTATGTAGAAGGACCAGAAACTTTCAGTGAACGTTTGGCACAAAAGTGGTTCAGGCGTTTCAAGGAAGTTAACACTAGACTCAAGAGCTATCCAAGATCAGAGAGATCTTTAGTTTTAGAGGCATTACTTGAACAACAGTGAAGCACAACTTTTACAGTCAGATCAACCAAATGCAGTCGTTAATTCTATTCCATCAGCTTCTTTTCTTGTGCTTCCCGCCTGTGGAACTCCCTTTCATATACTTGCTTTTCTGACGGCTATAAACTCCAGGAATTTAAATGCAAAGTCATTTCACATCTCTTATCTACTTAACTCCAGCTCTTTCCACCTCACCTCGTGTATTTTGATATTATCCAGAAGCCCAAGATGAATAGCAGGAGCACCCAACCATATATGGCAACAGCATCCAATACACGGACGAATGGTAGATTTATAAATGTGCAAGATGGATTCTGGCAAAAAAAGCCTCCTGGCGCTGAAACAGTGACCCAACAAGATCCCACCCTTTTGCAGTCAGATCAACCAAATGCAGGCGACAATTCTCCCCCAGCAGCTTCTTTTCTTGCGTTTCCCGCCTGTGGAACTCCCTTCCATATACTTGTTTTTCTGACGGCTATAACCTCCAGGAAATTAAATGCAAAGTCAATTCACATCTCTTATCCACTTAACTCCATCAGCCCTTTCCACATCACCCCGTGTATCTTGTTCTTTTCTTTTCTCTCTACTTTTGTAACTGTCTTCATTCCTATGTCCACATCCTTCTCTTGCCATTTCTCTTTCAACCCCTGTAGCTGGTTCGTCTTTTTCTTCATTCTCTTACTGCCTAAAACTTTAAATCTCTTATGTAGCACCCTGCACATCAGTGGCAGTGCCGCCTTGTCTGGAGTGAAATGATTAAAAAAAATTATCTTTATGGCACCAACAGAAGAATACACGTAGACGTGACGATAATGAAAACCTGTTAAAAAAATTCTTAATAAAAATTAAAAATAAAGTAACAATAACATGACGTTTCGGCCTTCGTCATGTGCTAAGAATTTTTAACATTTTAAACGTGTGTATGTGTTTGATTCTCTCCCTGTCACAATTCACTTAACTCTAGCCCTTTCCATATCACTCCGTGTATCTTGTCCTTTCCTTTCTCTCTACCGTCTCAACTGTCTTCACTCCCCTGTTCACATCCTTCTCTTGCCCTTTCTCTTTCAATCCCTGTAGTTGGTTCGTCTTTTTCTTCACTCTCCTCCTGCCTAAAGCTTTAAATCTCTGATGGAGCACCCCGCACAGTCAGTTAAGTGCCATACGTGATACACGCTTTGGGCGATCATGTCTCAAAAGAGACATGACTGACTGGGTAGAAGATTATCCCGCAGTAGGTTGCCATTATTTTTTGCGGTAGACTGGTTGCCGATCAAAGCTATACAACCCAATCTATTCTGTTATTTAATCCATAACTGGAGGGAAGAGACGGATTAATACCTTTCCCAAGGGTATTTGTACGTAAGTGAATGCAATGAATTCAACTGGAATTTGAACTCGGCACCCCGATTTCTCGTTCCGAGCCGATATCCACTACACCACAACGCGCATCCGCATTGTTTGGGGTGAAATGATTAAATAATAATAAAAAAAAACAGCCAAAGACTCGTACATTTTAGGCAGAACTTGGTCCTTCACAAAACAGCATCAATCGAAACCCCCATAAGTCAACAGACACTGTCGAAAAGTTTATCGCCCGGTTCATATTCCTCCACGTTCTTTAGATCAAGTGTAGGATGTTATTCCTTGATGCCTGTTTAGGATTTGGTTTCCGGTTCCTTCTTCTGACGTCTGCTTTAGCTACGTACTTTTAAAGTCTGCCCTGGAACTCAGAAATTTTATTCTCTATTTTATTTTTTTATCTCCCCCACCAACAGGAGTAGATAGGTTCGCCTATCGTCCGGTTCACACACCTTCTCGATTTTTTAAACAGAAGTAGAGGGTTTATCCCTTGTTTCCCTTTTAGGATTCGGTTTTTCTGTTTCTTCACATTGCGTCTTAGATCCATTATCGTCTTGCTTGGGTGAATTCACACACACACACACACACACACACACACACACACACACACACACACACACACATATTTATGTTTTAGAAAACTTTTTTAGATATACTACAATTTCATGGGTAATACGTATTTCGCCGCTAGATGACCTTGCAGCTTTTCAGACCCAAATGATACACCAGTTAATCTTCAAAATCTTCCCGAAAAATCATTACACACAGACGCTCACGTTCCGTCCGTATTGGGAGTAGACATCTGAATGAAAAATCTTTCTAAATTATATTACTCTGTTAAATTAACATCGAGTTCTTTTGAGTTCGTCGCTATCGGAATTTACCAGATTAATATACCAAGTATTCCACTTATATATATATATATATATATATATATATATATATATATATATATATAAGTGTGTGTGTGTGTGTGTGTGTGTGTGTGTGTGTGCGTTCATCTATTGTTCGCTTCACACCCTTCCCGGTCTTTTAAAAAAGAGTTGGGTGTTATCACTTGCTTCTGGTTTAGAATTGGGTATCTGATTCCTTCTAATAACGTCTGCCGTTGAACTTTGAAATCTTTATCTCTATTTATTTAATTTTTATCTCCTTCACCAGTAGGAGTAGATAGGGTCACCTATCGTCCGAATTAGACTCTTTCCCGATCTTTTGAACAGAAGAGGAGGTTTATGTGGATGTGCATTGTGGTGCAGTGGATATCGGCTCGGAAAGAGAAATCTGAAAGCCGAGTTCGAATTCCAGTTGAATTCGTTGCATTCATTTACGCGCAATTACCTTGGAGAAGGTATTAATCCGTCTATTCCTTCCAGTTATGGGCTAAATAACAGGACAGAGTGGGTTTTATAGCCTTGGTTGGCAACCAGTTTACTGTAGAAAGCAATGGCAACCTACTGCTGGATAATCTTCTGCCCAGTCATGTCATGTCTCTTTCGAGACATGATCACCCAAGTGTGTATAACATATGGCACTTAACTGACTGCCTTCCAGTACTTAAGCTTTGATTGGATTATTAAAATATTATGTATCAATATTGTATTTTTCTTTCTTCATTTAATGGTAATGCTATTAAGCTTATCAGAGAATATGAAAAACATTTACATAAAATAAATAAACAAAACTTGTCTACATTATTTAATGAAACATGCATTAATGAAAAAATTATGCCTAAATACACGCACATTATATATATATATATATATATATATATAAGAAGCGGTAAAAAATAATGTTTTTACAATCCACTGTTTCAAGTGATTTACTTTATTAAAGTGCTGGATACTTTGTAGAGCATTATATATGGTAATATTTTTATTATAAGTTTATAAAAAAAACATAGTTTACGCAACACAAGAGCCATTGTGTTTCGGTACTATCTTATTAGCACCACGTCAGGCAGAGAAATAGAAATCGATTTTGTAGTTGTAAGAATATATCATTATTATTATTGTTAATTTTTAAATCCAGTTTCGTATGTTTGGTTTTTATCAAAATTCTAAAAATGATTTTTTTAAACAAAATTTGCCAAGGGATTACAGCGAAATCGTGGTCTCATGAGAGAGAAAAAAAGTCTTTTTGAAACACTATTTTTGGCGAATATGTTTATTAAACTTCGTAAGCAAACTTACCAATAATGAGTCCTTTTCCAGTGGCTTTTACCCAAAGAATAGAAAGAAGGACTGGCGGGAAACAAGGTATAGTGACGATGGAACCTACATAGAATATCCAATTTAGGTCAATTCCTGATTTAAAAACAGTTAGTCCAAGTGGAATGATACCAAGGGTAACCAACACTATGCACCAATTCTTAAACTCAATCAAGTCGTCCTGATATTCACGGTATTGGCCGTGAATAGGGCACTTGTAATGGAACCGCGTCGGTGAGTGTTTATTGTGAGTCTGTCGGGCCTCCAAGTCGTCAGTGCAACGGGAGCAGTTGCTCACCAATGGACAAGAACATGTCATGTGATCAACAGGGCCATTGCTACTTCCGCCGCCGCTGCCGCAACCTGCACTGGTATCGCCTCCAACGCCACTTCCGTTTTGTTCAGCCACATCACCATTTTGATCGGCCAGGTCGCCATTGGTCCGTATTTTCTTTTTGATCTTTCCACATAACACACACTGGTTCCGCTTAAGATTGCATCTAAAAATAAAAGATGGAAAAGCAAAAATAAAGGTAGTTCAGTTTGTGAACACGTTTTTGCTTTGTAAATAAAACCTTAATTTATTTATAGGCTGACTATGAAGTAATGATGTTAGAGCTGTGAAACATTTCATGCATTAATTTCAAAACTTGTTATCAATTACCGTATTGTTTATTTCCAGGTACGAGGATGGGGTTAAATGTTCACAGGCTGAATGTGAAGGAATGATGCTAGAGCTGTGAAACATTTCATGCATTAATTTCTAACATTGTTATCAATTACCGCATTGTTTATTTCCAGGTACGAGGATGGGGTTAAAAGTTCATAGGGTGACTATGAAGGAGTGATGCTAGAGCTGTGAAACATTTCATGCATTAATTTCCAACATTGTTATCAATTATCGCATTGTTTATTTCCAGGTATGAGGATGTGGTTAAATCTTCATGGGCTGACTATGAAGGAGTGATGCTAGAACTGTGAAACCTTGTAGGCATTAATTTCAAAACCTTTATCAATTACTGCATTGTTTATTTCCAGGTACGAGGATGTGGTTAAATGTTCATAGGCTGACTATGAAGAAATGATGCTAGAACTGTGAAACATTGCATGCATTAAAGAATCTAATGTTTTATGCCATTAGAGGGCACTTGGCCTAGTGATTACAGCGTTAAAGACATGGTTCGAATTTCTGACTGATTTGACAAGTAGATTACTTAATAATATTAGTATGAGAAGACAAATATACCATATCACAAATTGAAAGGTAATTTTAATACACGAAATATTTGAAAATGTAATGAGAGCGACTGAGAAGGCGGCTGCAACAGAGATTTGTTAGCTACCTTAGGAAACAAAAAAAGATTTTTCAGACAGTGGCGGTCACCACTGTGTAAGAGAAAAACTCTTCGGAAGGCGTTGAGGATTGTATTAACACGGAGTTACAAGTAATTGTGACCGAGGGTTTGAGTGTCAACTATTGATACTGCCAGAAACTGTTTAGAAGACCCGCTTATAAACCTGCGTAGAGAGACAATACTTTTCTTCACTTAAGAGGAACTACATTTGTCTTCCCTCCTGAAGGAACTTTCCTCTTTTATGTGATAGCGAGAATATTTTTTCTTTTCTTTTTTTAACCTTGATATCCATGTGTAGTATTAATTTTTATTCCATTTTAGTAGTACTTACGGTGCAGGTTAATGAACCTGTCTAGGGAGGGGGTACTTGTAGGGAGACAATAGTTGTCTTTTCTTAAGAGGAACTACAGTTATCTTCCATTTTGAGGAACTCTTCGCGATCGAGGAAAGATTTCCTTCCTTGCCTTGGTGGGTAGAACCACAAGGAGTATTGCTGACCTGACGTTATGTCGTTTCTTGTCAATTCTTGCTGAAAACATTCTCGTTCATTTCGACAACATGAACATTCACCTTGTTTTGGGACATACTTAAATATTCTGAATGTATTGTACTTGTTTCTATTATTTTAAAAGCCTATTTGTTATTGCCATGTAACTTGTCCTTTTTACTGCACGTACTACGGCAGCGTATTATAGAAACACTAATATTTATATTAGTATCACGTAACTGGAATTACCACCGGTTCACAACTTATACTAATACCTGTTTATGATCCACAAGTTGGCTTTGTGGGTTTTTGAAGAAATACAAAATGTGACTGAACAATCGTCTGCAACAGGGATTGACAAGCGACCTGAGTATAATAGCAAAACTAACAGATGCTTATTTTTTGTTTGATTTTTTGTTATTTAACGGGAGGGTTTCTGATTGTGGACGAGATTAAAGAAAACGTGACAATGCAGTTGATGTAATTATCTAAAAGTACATTGTCGACTGTTTTAAAATGGAAATGGACATTCTAAAGGAAGTACTTTGAAATAGAGTAAATCATTCACTCAGTTAATTGCCATACGTAATACACACTTTGGGCGATCATGTCTCGAAAGAGACATAACTGACTGGGCAGAAGATTTATCCCTCAGTAGGTTGCCATTGCTTTTTGCGGTAGACTGGTTGCCAGCCAAGGCTATAGAACCCAATTTGTCCTGTTATTTAACCCATAAGTAGAAGGAAGAGACGGATTAATACCTTTCCCAATGGTATTTGTGCGTAAGTGAATGCAAGAAATTCAACTGGAATTCGAACTCAGCACCTCGATTTGTCGTTCCGAGTCATTAGTCGGCTTTAAAAAAATAATATTAAGTGAATAACGGCTTTCGCATATACTTTGGTGGTTAGTATAGGTTATTAAGAACCCCGGTCCATCCCGAAGGAGAGGTACTATCTCGGGTGTATCCCTTGGGGCTTGAGCTACTATTAATTTTCAACAAAATTAATTTTCAGCAAAACCCAGACAAATATGAAGGTTTGTATGCGTATTTATTATATTTATGGTAAATATAGAGCTTAGCATGGCGGTTTTTTAAGCGTCGTTTATGTGTGACATCTCTCATTGGCATTTCGATAAGTGTGTCTGCATCACAACCGAATGTGATTGATACAAGATAAGTTTAAAGTGAGTTTTCTGGCAACACTGTGGAAAAATTGCCGAAGACACCTCTGCACACCTCCTTTACGAGACGCTCCAGACGCCGGGTAATTATCCCAGCCCCCTCCAGAAGGAGGGGCACTGTATGCAGAGATAGCATCCTGTTGCTTGAGCTAATATTAATTTTCAACTTTCCCGGCCGAAGATAGGTAAATATAGAGCTTAGTATGACGGTTTTCTAAGCGTTCTTTATATGTGGCACTTCTCATGAGGATTTCGATCTAAGGCCGAAACTATGGGACACTCAGTGAAGAATGAACTTATTACATAGTCGCAATTCTTCTAGTGAAACAAACTAACCAACCATTCCACCATGTCAAGACGCCTTAGGTGATTTTATAAGCGCAGCTCAGATACAGCACAAGGTCGAAAATATGGTACACCTAGTGAGGATCGAACTCACTACATAGTCGCAATTCTTCTAGTGAAACAAACTAACCAACCATTCCACCATGTCAAGACGCCTTAGGTGATTTTATAAGCGCAGCTCAGATACAGCACAAGGTCGAAAATATGGCACACCTAGTGAGGATCAAAGTCACTACATAGTCGAATTTGTTCTCGTGTTTAATAATGTTTCTTATAAGTTATGCATTTTCAAGTAAATTTTCATGAATAATAATTCGTTATTCACCTGAAAGGTTTCACATATGTCTGGTAGATGTCATAAACTATGATCGATGAGACCGCCATAACTTCTCCAGAACCGGTTGACATTAACGCCATTGCAGCCATTGTCAGAATCATGATGGCACCGGTTCGAATTCCAGTCGAGTTCATTACATTCAATTATGTGCTATGGGAAAGGTATGAATTCCATTTTTTTCACCCAGTCTATATGTAAATATATCTGGTTCTAAATCCTTGGATGGCAACCGGTCAAGGAGAACAAAAACATTGAATTCAAAATTGTCTGTAGGTCTGCTGAAACACATACAATGCAACTAAGGAAATGATCGTTCGAATTGATCCCGACTACGGTCGACTCTGGTCTAGGAGAATGAAAACTCTGGATTCAAAACTGGCTGTAGGCCTGCTTAAACACATACAATGCAACTAAGGAAATGATCGTTCGAATTGATCCCGACTACGGTCGACTCTGGTCTAGGAGAATGAAAACTCTGGATTCAAAACTGGCTGTAGGCCTGCTTAAACACATACAATGCAACTAAGGAAATGATCGTTCGAATTGATCCCGACTACGGTCGACTCTGGTCTAGGAGAATGAAAATTCTGGATTCAAAACTGGCTGTAGGCCTGCTGAAATACATACAATGCAGTTAAGGAAACAATTAGCTGCATTGTTTGTGTTTCAGAGTCGACCGTAATTAGGATCATCAAGTAAATGTTTCTGGTTTCATGAGCAAATGTTCACATTTACTCGATGACCCCGACTATGGTCGACTTTTTTGTGATCAACCGTATAAATGCTTTACTAAGATTAATAAATACACTTTAAAATCTTTCTCCGACATAGCCTCGGCGATATCCTTAACAAGAGCTATTATTGATTGATTGCCTTTTTACGTCTTATCAACCTTTTGCAGGTTATTTAAAACCGAAGCATAGTTTTAATATTAAAAATAGAGTAAATATTGTTTTAACAGTTTTTGTAGTCACTCACGATTTTCAGGAGGCACGTATTGGATAGATTCTTGGATTGAGGAATCGGAAAGCGGGGTTCGAATTCCAGTCGAATTCATTAGATTTACTTGCGCAAAAGGAAAAAAAGTATGAATCAATCTCTTCTCTTCCAAGCAAGCCAGAAAGGGTTCTATAGCCTTGGGTGACTTCTATGAGATAAAAAAAACCCCAGATTAATCAGGGTTAATAGCAGGACAGGCTTGGTTATATAGCCTTGGTTGCCAATCAATCCCCAACATGTCTTGAGGCAACCATTGAAGAATAGGCTAAAAAAAAAAATGAGAATATTAATTATCATGAGAAGAATATCTTGTATTAATGCGAGGAGTAAGCGACTGATGATGATTTTCAGATAAAAGTCAGTCATTTAGTTAAATGCCATACGTGATACACGCTTGGGCGATCATGTCTCGAAAGAGACCTGACTGACTGGGTAGAAAATTATTCTGCGGCTATAGAACTCAATTTGTCCTGTCATTTAACTCATAGCTGGAGAAAGAAGAGAGATTATATTACAATATTTTATGAAATATAATTAGCGGGGGATCAGTTTATTACTTCATATCAATAGAAAACCGATCCCCCACTTTATGCCCAGTTCAAATTTGAATTATGTTTCCAACTATTATATTTAGTCAGGCACTTAATGCCATACGTAATACACGTTTTGGGCGATCATGTCTCGAAAGAGACATGAATGACTGGACAGAAGATTATCTCGAAGTAGGTTGCTATTGCTTTCTGCGGTAGACTGGTTGCCAACCAAGGCTACAGAACCCAGTCTCTCCTGTTATTTAACCCATAATTGAAGATAGGAGACGGATTAATACCTTTTTCAAGAGTATTTGCGCGTACGTGAATACAAGGAATTTAATTGGAAATCGAACTCAGTTCCCCGATTTTTCGTTCCGAGCTGATATCCACTGTACCACTACGCACATTCCAAATAAAAGTACAACTGTTTAATACATGTGGGATGTGGATGGGTTAGTGGCTTCCCAAGGGGTATTTGCGTGAGTGGATGAAATGAATCCGACTGGAATTCGAACTCTGCCCTTTGGTTTCTCATTACCAGCCGATATTCATTACACCCCCAACTAATCGATACATAATGGAAAGAATATCACAAGTTTATGCATTTTTCAAAGTAATCCTGTTATAATTAAAATGTTTCAGATGCGAAAAACACGTCGAAACATCAGAATTCGTTCTCGTGTTTAATAATGTTTCTTATAAGTTATGCATTTTCAAGTAAATTTGCGTGAATAATAATCCGTTATTCACCTGAAAGGTTTCACATATGTCTGGTAGATGTCATAAACTATGATCGATGAGACCGCCATAACTTCTCCAGAACCGGTTGACATTAACGCCATTGCACCCATTGTCAGGATCATGATGCCACCGGTTCCTCCAAGAATTTTCTCTGCTATTAACGGAGTGACCAAACCTGAAAAGAAAACACGAATCATTTCGTTTCCGTCATTCATTTTACAAGTACCTACTAATGCAATTTAAATTATTGTCTTCTTGCAAAATCCAGACATTGACCTTCGCAATGTTGGACGTTTTCTGACATGTACAATAGAAGAGGATGAGTTCAGGATAAGTGAGAGAAAACAAAAGATCTCTTAACTAAAATAAATAGCCAATCAGATTGTTAGAAATATAACTTATTCAGAAATAACTTTTGGCATCACTACTTCATGGTCAGCATAAGAAACACTGCAGTTATTAAAGTTGAAATTAATGCATTAATTTCAACGCTTCTCATTAAAAACTGAATTGTTTCTTTTCAGTTACGAGTATGGGTTGAAAAAAATCATAGGCTGACTATGAAGGAGTGATGCTAGAGCTGTGAAACATTGCATGCATTAATTTCAAATATTCATATTATTAACTGCATTCTTCCTTTCCGTGTACCAGTGTGGGCTGAAAAGTCCATAGCCTGACCATGAAGGAGAGATGCTCAAGCTGTTAAATCTGTGCATATTAAATTAATAAGCCGTTTCCAGGTACCAGTGAGGGCTGAAAAGTTTATAAGATGAATATGAAGGAGTCATGTTAGTACTGTGAAATCTTGGATCCATTAATTTAAATCATGATAACTATATTATTCCTTTCCAGGCACGAAGGTGGGGCTGAAATGTCTATAGGCTGACTATGAAGAAATGATACTGGAGCTGTGAATCTTGCATGCATTAATTTCAACCCTTATTAATAACTGTATTGTTTACTTCGAGATACGAGGATGGGCTGAAATGTCCACAAGCTGATAATGAAGGGGTGATGTTAGGGCTGTGAAATTTTGCATGCATTAATTTCAGATCTTTTAATTAATAAGTGTATTGTACTTTCCATGGACGAAAGTGGACTGGAAAGTCCGTAGGTGGGTTAAGATAGAGCTGTTAAAGCTTGTATGCATTAATTTCAACTCTTCTTATTAATGACTACATTCTTTCTTTCCAGGTACGAGGGTAGGCTGAAATGTTCACAAGCGGACTATGACAGAGTTAAGCTAGAGCAGTGAAATATTGTATGCATTAATTTCAACTCTCCTTCATTAGTAAATGAAAGCAATAAGAGATTTGGGATATATATATATATATATATATATATATATATATATATATATATCAGATTAAATAAATTGCAAACATAATACCTGCTTATTTTGAATAAAATCTGTTCATACTCACGGATAATCTTTCGCGTATTACAACTGAAAGATGTCAGAAATGGGTTGACATATGTTATTATCATTCATTTCTCAAGGTACCCAAGTACTTTCAACCTCTTTCCGAGATCATCTTCAGGGGTGTGAGTTATGGTAACAAAAAGCAATTTTGTCAACCGTTATATTTGAAGTCGAAAAAGTGTACATTAATTTTTAGCAACACAGTTTTTGCGGTTAATTTTCGTTACCATAACTCACACCCCATTGCATATCCTAGGAACTTTAGTTCTCTTCCTGATGCTCAATATTAATTTCCTTTTTTGTTTCCCATTCTTTCCAAAGTCTCGTCATTGCTCACATGTTCGGTCCACGATATCCTCAGCATCCTTCTGTAGAACCACATTTCAGCCGCTTCAAATTTTTCCTTCATCTTTGATGATATTGTCCAGCATTCACTGCCCTAATGAAGAACTAACATCATCACATAGTAATATAGCACCCTTTTTATTTGTTTCTAGTAAAAGTTTCCTGTGTCTTAATACTTTATTCAACTTCTGGAATGCGTCCTTCGCCATGCCGATTCGCCTTCTGATCTCAGTGTCGCACTTTCCGTCCTCAGTTAGAACACTTCCCAGGTATTTAAATTTTTGTAGCTGCCTGATTTTAATATCACCCAACTGTATTTGGCATTTTGGGCTGCTCTTTTTGCTGATGACCATGCACTTACCTTGCAATTTATTTGTAGTTCTTTTTTGTCACTCTCTTCAGCTATCTTTTGTAGGAGGTCTTGTAGCTTCCTTTCTGTGTCTGCAATCAGCACTGTATCGTCTGCGTACCGTATGTTATTCAAATTGTGGCCTCTGATTACAAATCCTGGCATAACCTGTCGGGTCCTCATAATAGTCTCGCTGTAAAAGTTGAAAAGATCCTGTGAAAAGACACACCCTTGTCTTGCGCTCCTTTCTACCTTTGGGTATCTACTGACTTCGTTACCTGATCGTATGCAGGCACTTTGCTACCAGTAAAGATTCTTAATAACTTTTATGTCTTTCCTAAATATGTGGAGGCTGCTAAGCATCTCCATCAATTCTTTGTGGCATATTTTGTCAAACGCTTTTGCATAATCAATAAAACATAGGTACAATCCTTCTTCATTTGTATTGCCCTTTCGGAGAGCATACTAATCATAAATATGGCGTTCCTTGTTCAAGTGTCATTGACGAACCCGCACCGTTCTTGTCCTATCTCTGGCCTGATTCTGCTTCTTGGTCTATTCATCAGGATTCGGACGATCAGTTTTGTGATATGACTGATAGTTTGGTGGAGTTCGCACTCATTTGCACCTGACTTCTTAGGCAGTGCTATGAAAATCGACTTGCTTAGGTCATCTGGTATTACACCACTTTTATAAATTTCATTTATTATTTCCGTAATTTTCTCTGTGCCAAATTCTTCCAGGGTTATCAGCAGCTCTATTACAATGCCGTCTGGACCAGCTGCTTTGTTTCTATTCAGTTTGGCTATTGCAGATTCCACCCTGGACTTTAATACTTCCAGTCCGTCCTCATCTTTGCTATTGTCGATTGCTCTCTCTTGTCGTGGAAAAGATCTTTTATATATTCTTCCCATCGCTGGAGTATTTCCTCCTTCTCCAATATCTTTCCATCCTTGGATTTTATACATCCTGTTGAAGAGCAGGTTTTTGTCCTGTCAGTTCTCTTATTTCCTTATGAATGTCTGCTTTATTAGTCCTGCTCAATGTCTCTACTTCTGCGCATTTATCGTTCAGCCATTCCTTTTTATCCTGCCTGCATTTGTTCCTTATTTCCCTGTGTATTTTCCTGTATTCCATTCCATGTCTTAGCATCATTCTCTGTTGCCCTTGCATCATATATCTAGAATCTTAGTCAGCCAATCGTTTTTTTCTTCTGCGTCTGATTTCCTTTGGAACAATGTTGTTTGCTGATGTCACTGTTGCTTCCTTTAGTGAATCCCATTTCGAGTTTCCTGTTCCAATTTGTTCTTCGTATTTGTTTTTCACGCTGTCAGTGTATTCTTTAAGCAGGTTGAGGTCGTTCACGAGAATGTTGTATTTCAGTTTTAATACCGTACTAGGCTTCTTTATTCTCCGGAGTTTCACACTTAGTTTTCAGATGACTGGGAGGTGGTCGCTTTCACAGTCGGCGCCTGGATAGGCTTTGCATTGAACCACTGCTTTTCTGAATCTTCTGTTTATGGTTATGTAGTCTATCTGGTTTTTCTTGTCGTCTCATGGGATTCTCCATGTTCATAGACGCCATTATTATTCTTGAAACCTGGTTATTACCTGCTCATTTGCTGTGCACCATTGGACCCATTTTTCTCCCTGTTCGTTGCGGATTCTTAATCTAAAGTTGCCGGTCGTCTCTTCTTCCCTCTCTTTACCTACCTTGACATTCAATCACTCACTATGGTTATAATTTCTTGACTGTTGCACTGAGCCTTGGCATTGTCCAGTATGGAGTTAAAGGATTCTATTTCTTCCTTAGTGCTTAGCGTTGTTGGTGCATAAACTACTATAATAGATATGTTGAAGGGTCTTCCTCTCAGTTCAACCAGGAGGAATCTCTCGGAAAGCTGGCAGTATCCCAGAACGCATTTCTTCGACACCTTTGTCGTTAATTTTGCCTCCTGCATATATTAACCAGTGGTTGTCGCTGTTGAAGTCTCCATTGTAAGGCCATCCGGTTACACATATGCCCAGGAATGAATTGAGTTATTTCGGTGACTATTGTGTGTATACACTGCTTATATACAACATGTTCAAATTTCCTTTCTCTGATTCCATGCGCCTATGGCTTAGAGTATAGAGGATAGCAACTACAACTGACACCAAATCGGTCGAGTTTCGATCCCGGCCAGAAGCAAGTGGATATGTCTAGCAACACTGATGAGCTGTGATACAGCGAAACAGGCTTGTATGTGGATGACTAATATATATATATATATATATATATATATATATATACAGTACTGTGCAAAAGTATTAGGACAAGAACAATTTTATCTTTTATGAAGCATTAAAATAAAGTTTAAAATCACCCCTGTCCTAACACTTTTGCACACTACCGGTAGTATGCAATAGTATTAGGAGAAGGGTGATTTTCCTAGAAATTTCAATGAAATTCAAATACAGCGTGAAACCCCGAGTAAATTGCTTATAAATATTGAATATTTAACTAAGAAGGAAGAGGAAGGAAGGCTTCGGAATTTGAATTGGCCCCCAGAAAGCCCTAATCTCAAACCAATTCAACATCTATGGGATATTTTGGATAAAAAAATGGATAAATCTAATGTTAATTCACATGACACATATTGGGAATAAATATAAGCTGCTTTGCAGGAGACACCGTTAGATACAGTGAAGAAGCTTGTGATCATTGTTAGAATGAAGGCTGTGATCAAAGCAAAAGGCTATTATACTAAATATTACATTTATTTTGTAACAAGTATTTTTTTCTTGTTAAAGTATTTGTTGAGTAAATCAAATAAAATTACTTTAATTAAATTGTTTGTTTTCTGTCAATATTCTTCATAAAAGATAAAATAGTTCTTGTTCTAATACTTTTGCACAGTGCTGTATATAATTTTGTGTATGACGTAGGATTATAATACTCTCTCTGAGAACAAAGCATGTTTCCTTGATCATTCAGCTATCCCGTTGAGTTTGCGAAATACAGTGTTATGTATCGGATTTAATAATGCCCATAATGGGGGAAAACGTAAATTGTGGGATAAGCTTTTTTCCCGTATATATATATATATATATATATATATATATATATATATATATATATATCGTGTTATACTCCTTGTTGTGGATTCCGGGGGAAGGAACCGCACAAAATAATGAACAACAAAAACAGATATTGAGATAGAAAAGTAGGTTATATTGAACGTAATATACAAACTTGAACGCAGGTTAGTAAATCTAGAAATACTATTAGTAAGAAATAAATATATACAAGTCTTGAAGTGAAGCCGTATAGTATATCCGTGTGTATTATTCTAGCTGGGTGGAGCTCAGAGCTATTCTGACTTCTGATGCGGTAATCTCTGGGTAACGTTGGTATCGCTCGGTAACTTACGTATCAGTTATAGTACTCCCCGATAACTCTAACAAATCTCTACTATGACTATTGCAGAACTGTATCTCACTATCGCAGGAGTATATGTATATTCAAGTCGAGTCCATTATCATATACAAAGGTGAGATCCCACAACACTCCTTTTGTCAAGCTAGACGATTTGTTAAACAATCGTGTCCTTGATAGAACTTGTAGACTTAATCACGTTCTACTGCTGACCCGACTATTCCACTTGACTGCATTCGCCACGGATTTTATTTCCTCATTAATGCAAAGAGAAACCACTCTACTATCTTTACCAAGAATGTGTCGCAATTCCAAGATTTATAGGGTGTCATGATCACTTAAATCCTGAAAAAAATATGACATTTAAAAAAAGAAGTAGAATTCGCAAAAATATATTTTTTTTATTTCTTAGATGATAATTATTGATAATAAAATCGAGCATTTGGGGAAATTGATTCGCTGGTTAAAAAATAAGGGAACTTTTTTTTGAACAATTGTTTTAGATTAGAAATTATAATCATTGTCCATTACATTTGTCAAAATCGAATAAATATTTTTCTCATCATTTTAGAAGTGGGAGTCTTGTTCATAATATAAATACAGTTTCAGATCGGTTACTGACTGCTTAAAACGTTATCTGTACTTTCTTTTCATTGACAATTGTCAAGATTAAAATTGTGTTTACGTCATTGATAATAGTGTACTAATAAAACTTGGTAAAAAGACATCAGCGTTATCAATGACGGCAGCAAAGTTTCAAGCCTGACTTGTGAATAAAAACAGATAAGTACAGAATTCGATTTTATACTTCATTTAGTTTATGAAAAGGACCTTTTGTAAAATGACGATAAACAATATTTATCGATTTTGACAGATTTTGTGGGTAAAGAAAGACCGTTAATATTTATTTATTAAGATATCGCATTTTACGCTGCTGTGATTACCACATCCATCCATGTCACAATTGTGGTTTATGGTGACATTCAAAGCAAAAATAAATACAATGGTGGACCGGTTTCTTTTACACAGGGAATGCTGAGGTTACCCCGTATTTTCAGAAGTTAGAGACAAGTCCTACAAGGCAGCAGTTGTTTTTATTTAAAGTTTTCTTTCTACTAGACTGGTAAAAAACCAAGGCTATAGGGCTCGGTCTGTTCTGCTATTTACCTATAGCTGAAGAAAAGTCATGGTTTCATGACTTTCTCGATCGAAAAGGTGAATGCATTGAACTCGACTGGAATTCGAACGGCTTTCTGATACCTTAATCGAAGCTGCTATCCATTTCTTTACCGTACTCCCATTTGAATGTTAAACTATAAAATAGTTTTTATATTTTTTACAAGCAGACCAGTTAATTCCCGGTATATCTATGTGATTGCAATTCGAAATAGTTTACTATTAATGAAAACTGATTAGTGATAATGCATCAAAACATCTCTCTTACCTTCGTCGATTTCTCCCATGTTGAGCATGTGTGTTCCATTTTGGGAGCTGAGGGCTAAATATGCCATCCCAGTTGTGGTGGCCATGGTCGACGGGATAGCAAACCACATGAGACTCGCCAGGATGAATCCCCAAACACCTTGCGTTGGTTTAGCAGCAATACGACTTTGCCAAGATGCTTGGTCGCAGAATGTGACGGCCGACGACACGAATATCTCGATCACTCCATATAAAAGCGCCACAGATGAGCGAAAAGTTAGAAAACTGTTTTGTTCGTTATCATCTGGACCCTGCAAAAAGACAATTAAAATAACTAATGTGCTTTGCTTTTAATATACCCTTTTCTGTAGAGCTCACACTTCTCTCCATCAGAGTGACTCTTTGCGTAGTCTCCGGCTAACTTTCTCAACCGAGGTGAAGTGGAATGTTTATATCGAATCAGTTGCAAAGTCTGTTGCTAAAAAAGTTGATTTACTATGTTGTGCTAGACAATTTTTCTCTCCAGAATGTATTTTGCATATTTATAAATCTACGATTCGTTCTTGCTTTGAATATTGTCGCCACATGTGGTCCAGTGATCTTGCTGTATATTTAGAAGATTTTGATAAAATCTAAAGAAAAATCAGGAGTAGAAAGGTGAAAGAGGGGAAAAAGTAAATATGAAGATGAAAAAAGAAGAACGAGAGAAAGTATGAGACAAAAATGAAGTCGGATAGGAGGAAGGAAAAAAGATAAAGAGAAAAAGAAAAGTAGAAAGACGAAAAAGAAAGTATGAAGAAGAAAAAAGAAGAACGAGAAAAAGTATAAGACAAAAATGAAGTCGGATAGGAGGAAGGAAAAAAGATAAAGAGAAAAAGAAAAGTAGAAAGACGAAAAAGAAAGTATGAAGAAGAAAAAAGAAGAACGAGAAAAAGTATAAGACAAAAATGAAGTCGGATAGGAGGAAGGAAAAAAGATAAAGAGAAAAAGAAAAGTAGAAAGACGAAAAAGAAAGTATGATGAAGAAAAAAGAAGAACGAGAAGAAGTATAAGACAAAAATGAAGTCGGATAGGAGGAAGGAAAAAGATAAAGAGAAAAAGAAAAGTAGAAAGACGAAAAAGAATGTATGAAGAAGAAAAAAGAAGAACGAGAAGAAGTATAAGACAAAAATGAAGTCGGATAGGAGGAAGGAAAAAAGATAAAGAGAAAAAGAAAAGTAGAAAGACGAAAAAGAAAGTATGAAGAAGAAAAAAGAAGTACGAGAAAAAGTATAAGACAAAAATGAAGTCGGATAGGAGGAAGGAAAAAAGATAAAGAGAAAAAGAAAAGTAAAAGAAAGACGAAAAAGAAAGTAGAAAGAAGAAAAAAGAAGAACGAAAAAGAAAAAGAATAATCGGATAGGAAAAAAGGAAGGAAAAAGAAAAGAGAAAAAGAAAAGAAAGACGAAAAAGAAAAAGTGAAGAAGAAAAAAGAAGAAAGTAATGACAAAAATGAAGTCGGATAGGAGGAAGGAAAAAAGATAAAGAGAAAAAGAAAAGTAGAAAGACGAAAAAGAAAGTATGAAGAAGAAAAAAGAAGAACGAGAAAAAGTATAAGACAAAAATGAAGTCGGATAGGAGGAAGGAAAAAAGATAAAGAGAAAAAGAAAAGTAGAAAGACGAAAAAGAAAGTATGAAGAAGAAAAAAGAAGAACGAGAAAAAGTATAAGACAAAAATGAAGTCGGATAGGAGGAAGGAAAAAAGATAAAAAGAAAAAGAAAAGTAGAAAGACGAAAAAGAAAGTATGAAGAAGAAAAAAGAAGAACGAGAAGTATAAGACAAAAATGAAGTCGGATAGGAGGAAGGAAAAAAGATAAAGAGAAAAAGAAAAGTAGAAAGACGAAAAAGAAAGTATGAAGAAGAAAAAAGAAGAACGAGAAGAAGTATAAGACAAAAATGAAGTCGGATAGGAGGAAGGAAAAAGATAAAGAGAAAAAGAAAAGTAGAAAGACGAAAAAGAATGTATGAAGAAGAAAAAAGAAGAACGAGAAGAAGTATAAGACAAAAATGAAGTCGGATAGGAGGAAGGAAAAAAGATAAAGAGAAAAAGAAAAGTAGAAAGACGAAAAAGAAAGTATGAAGAAGAAAAAAGAAGTACGAGAAAAAGTATAAGACAAAAATGAAGTCGGATAGGAGGAAGGAAAAAAGATAAAGAGAAAAAGAAAAGTAGAAAGACGAAAAAGAAAGTATGAAGAAGAAAAAGAAGAACGAGAAAAACTATAAGACAAAAATGAAGTCGGATAGGAGGAAGGAAAAAGATAAAGAGAAAAAGAAAAGTAGAAAGACGAAAAAGAAAGTATGAAGAAGAAAAAAGAAGAACGAGAAGAAGTATAAGACAAAAATGAAGTCGGATAGGAGGAAGAAAATAAAAGGAAGAAGAAAAAAGAACGTATAAAGAAGAAAAAGGGAAGAGGAATAAAAGAAACTGAAGACGGATTTGAGGAAGAAAAACGATGAAGAGAAAAAGTAGAAAGATAAAAAAGAAAGTATTAAGAAAAAAGTGGAGAACGAGAAGAAGAATAAGACAAAACTGAATCGGATTGGAGGAAGGAAAAAGATAAAGAGAAAAAGAAAAGTAGAAAGACGAAAAAGAAAGTATGAAGAAGAAAAAAAAAGAACGAGAAGAAGAATAAGACAAAACTGAATCGGATTGGAGGAAGGAAAAAAGATGCAGAGAAAAAGAAAAGAAAGATGAAAAAGAAAGAATGAAGAAGAAAAAGAGAGAACAAGAGAAGGAAAAACATGAAACTGAAAAAGAATTCGAAGTAAAGAGCGGAATGTCGAGAGGAGCGGGATAATAAAAAGAGGTTAGTTTATTTTTAATATATCAACATCTATACGTTTTTTTTAATCCTTTCATCCAAAGGAAAGCGGTATAGTCTCTGATGTGCGGGTGGCTACATAAGAGAGTTAAAGTTTTAGGCAGGAAAACAGTGAAGACGAAGACGAACCAACTACAGGGGAGAAAGAGAAAGGGCAAGAGAAAGATGTGAACACAGGAGTGAAGACAGTTACGAAGGTAGAGAGAAAGGAAAAGAACAAGATACACGGGGTGATGTGGGAAGGGCTGGAATTACATTAAAGAGTTGAAGTATTAGGCAGGAGGAGAGTGAAGACAAAGACAAACCAGTTACAAGGGGCGAAAGAGAAATGGCAAGAGAAAGATGTGAACACAGGAGTGAAGACAGTTACGAAGGTAGAGAGAAAGGAAAAGAACAAGATACACGGGGTGATGTGGGAAGGGCTGGAATTACATTAAAGAGTTGAAGTATTAGGCAGGAGGAGAGTGAAGACAAAGACAAACCAGTTACAAGGGGCGAAAGAGAAATGGCAAGAGAAAGATGTGAACACAGGAGTGAAGACAGTTACGAAGGTGAGAGAAAAGAAAAGAAAAGAAAAAGATACATTGGGTTATGTGGAAAGAGCTGCAGTTAAGTGGATAAAAGATGGGAATTGACTTTGCATTTAAATTCTTGGCGGTTATAACCGTCAGGAAAGCAAGTATATGGAAGGGACTTCCACAGGTGGGAAGCGCGAGAAAAGCTGCTGGAATAGAATTGTCGCCTGCATTTGGTTGATCTAACTGTAAATGGGTGGGAACTTGTTACCAGTCTGGTTGCCCGAGTAAATTCTTGTGGCAGGGGCACCAGTGACCATGAACATATTTGTAGAAGAGACATAGGGAAGGCACATCCCGCCGATGAGAAAGTAGCTGGAGTCGAGCTGCCAGGTCGGGACCAATCACATTACAGATTCTCTTTTGGAGCCTGTCGAGAACACTGAGACGAACAGCAGGGGCGCCTGACAAGATATGACAACAGTATTCCATGCATGGCCGAATGGTTGATTTATTTAATCCCGAAATCTAAATATTTTGTAAGCAATTTTATTTATCTGTTGGAAGATAATAATGGCTTTAGTGATACATGTCTGACTAATTAACCCATAGCTTCTGCAAAAGAGGGGGATTCATATATTTCCCTAGTATATCTGCATGTAAGTGGATGAAACGAATCCCACTGGAATTGAAACTTGACTCCAGTTAGCAATAAATGTCTATTTACCATTACACCAGTCTTACGGCCATATCACGTTGAATACACCGGTTCTCGCTCGATCACCGAAGGTAAGCAACGTTGAGCCTGGTCAGTACTTAGATGGGTCACCGCTTGGGAATACCAGTTGCTGTAAGCGTTTAGTGACTGATGTGCGTTGTGGTGCAGTGGATATCGGCTCGGAAAGAGAAATCGGTGAGCCGAGTTCGAATTCCAGTTGAATACCCTGCATTCACTTAAGCACTGGTACCCTTGGGAAATGTATTAATCCGTCCCTTCCCTCCAGTTATGGGTTAAATAACAGAGTAGGACTTGGGGACCCTGCCCTTAAAAACAAATCCTGATGAATGTTGATACTAGAAAAAAAAGTATTACTAGACACAAAACTTATATAAAACAACAATAAATTTTTGAAAGAAAAAGGTATTACCAGCAATAAATAAATAAAAATTTAGTTGGCAATAAATGAACCGCCGAGGTTGATATGCGATAAAAACAAAACAACCAACCAACAACCACTACACAATCCGCAGTTTAAAACTTACAGCACCTGGTCAAACTCGACTTCGGTGACCGCACAAGAACCTTTGATTCAAGGTGATGTGGCCGTCAGCACTTCATACCACCCGCACTTTCAAACTTACAGCACCTGATATTCCCAGACGGTTACCCACATAGGTAATGACTAGGCTCGACATTGCTTAACTTCGATGATTGTACAAGAACTGGTGTTTCAACGTAGCGTCCGTAATACCGTTATACAACCTGCGTATCCAAATTTGCAGCACCTGGTATTCCCAAGCAGTCACCCATCTAAGTAATGACCAGGTTCAATGTTGCTTAACTTCAGTGCTCGCACAGGGAACAGAGTTTCAACATGATAAGTCGGTAATTCCTTTATTCCACCAGTACATCCAAACTTGCAGTACCTGGTATTCCCAAGCAGTCATCCATTAAGTAATGACCAGGCTAAACGTTGCTTAAATTTGGTAATCGCATGAGAACCTGTGTTTCAACGTGATATGTCGGTAATTCCTTGCAGTAACTCGTATTCCCAAGCGGTCATCCATTAAGTACAGACCAGGTTAAACGTTGCTTAACTTTGGTAATCGCATGGGAACCTATGTTTGAACGTGATCTGGCCGTAAGCCCAAAACTCTAAGAGTAGAGCGAAAAGAGAAAGAAGAGAAAAAGAAAAAAAAAAAAGAAAAAAAAGGAAAAAGAATAGAGAAAGAAAATAAAAGTAAAAGAGAATAAAACTGAACCAACCTTGACACACATGATTGCGCTATACATAGTGTCCATGTTGCCAATTGTTGAATATCTTTCATCGCCCATATGGAAGATTTTGGCGACGAAGACGATGAGGAGAACGAAGACGAGACAAGCATTGAAATAGGACACGTAGAAAGTCGTTCCGAGTCCCCCGATCAAGGAGTAGGAGCCGAATAATGTAGCCATAATGATGACGGTAAATTCATCCGAGGCGTCCTTGGTCAGTGATTTAATCGTAGCCTGTCCAGCCATTATGACCCCGATTGTGATAACCAGGTTTGTGAGAAGGGCGAAGCAACAGAAAACAGCATGAGTGGCACGGCCGTAACGGGCATACATAACCTGCAAGAAAGATTTTGGAAACCCAAAGGAAGCAGTTAGAACAACAACAAGTCTTTATAAAGTCTTAAACAAAATATTAATGCGGTTGTTTTTAAGGTCACCAAAAATAATTTAAACTCTTGACTAATTTACTAATACCTACCTAGCCCTTATCGTTTCCATTGAAGCATAGGCCATCGAGGACCTTTCACCATCACACCGCTCAGTTGAATGTCATGGTTTGTTGTCGTCGATAAAAAAAACAAAAAACAAAAAAACCTTTATTCTTCGGGTGAGGTGGGAAAAGATGAATTAATACCATTCCCAAAAGTATTTGCGCGTAAATCTATACAACGAATTACAACTTGAATATCGAACACGGCTCTCCGATTTTACATTCCGTGTCAATATCCATTGCACCACAGGGCACTTCTAATCAACTAACGCTGGTATTATTTTTGTCTTGTCATTATAATAAGAATACTCTAATATTTCTCAAATAAAGTTTCAGAAAAGTATATTTTATTTATGTGAGATTTAAAAAAAAATTATATTACGATGAAAAAAAATGAAAAAAAAAAACTACAAAATAACATCATTCAATAAATGCCTGACCTAACTATTAAAACAACAACGTTTAGGCAAAATTCGACTTTATTCATCAACATAGTCTACTTCTAGGGTGATACACTGATTCCAACGATTTTCTAACAATTCGATGCCTTTTCTGTAGAACGATTTGTCTTCGGCCTCAAAATATACACCTCAGTTTTCGATATCACTTCTTCATTGGGACCAAATCTCTTATCCTGGAGCATTCTTTTGAGATCTGCAAACGGCCAGTAGTCTCCAGATCTGGAGAATAGAGTGGATGCAGAAGCAAGTCGAGTGCAATTCATGTAGTTTTGCTATCGTTACGATCGACTTGTCACACGGTGCGTTGTCTTGGTGAAAGATCCCTTTTTTCTTCTTCATTTGTGACCATTTTAAGGTGATTTCTTCCTTCAAACGCACCAATAATGCTACATAATATTCGCTATTGATGGCTCTTCTTTTCTCAAGGTAATCTATGAGCAAAATATTTTGTGCATCCCAAAATACGGAGGCCAAAATCTTGCCTGCTAATGTTTGCGTCTTTGGTCGCTTTGGACGGCTTTCACTTGCTGCTGTCCACTCAGCTGACTGCAGATTTGACTCCAGAGTGAAGTGGTGGATCCATGTTTAATCCAGTCACATATTTACGCAAAAACTCCTTGTTACGTTGAAACAATTGCAAACAACGCTCTGAATCGTCGACGCATTGTTGGTTTTGATCGACTATGACCAAACGCGTCACCCACTTTGAGAACAGCTTTCTCATTGACAAATGTTCATGCAAAATGGTTAATACACTGCCTTCTGATATGTTCAACTCCTCTGCTGTCTCACGCAACAATTTACGATCGACCAAAAGGAGTTTGTGGATTGTTTTGGTGTTTTCCGGGACAACTGCGGATTTTGGGTGACCTGAGTGTTCAGCATCATTTGTCTCTGTACGACCGCGTTTAAAGTCAACATACCAGCTCTTAATCGTTGTTTCTGATGGAGCAGAGTCCGAATAACACTTATCAAGCCATTGCTTTGCTTGAACAGTAATTTTTCCATCAAAGCAATGCTTCATCAACACACAAAATTCAGATTTGGCCATTGTTTTGAAAATTTGCAACAGTAGCTTCACTTAAATAACTGGAATTTGTAAACTAATAATCCAACTGGGCCCAAATTTTGTCACGTGCCATTTGAAGGTTAGTACATCATAAAAATTATATTGATTTTTTATTAGTGACGCCATCTATATGTCAGGCTTGGGACTTATTGAGTGATGTGTTATTCCAATCAATATCTATTTGAAATACGCCAGAGTTTAGTAGAAATGGTTAATGTAATAAATTTAATTAAAGCTAAAATGAAAGCTTCAAGAAAACTTTATTTTTCAAAATTCGTTTTAATCTATTCATCTTATGGTTCTATCTAAAGTAAGGGCGGACCTGAAGCAGACTACCACCACGTTTAATTTCGTTGTTTCTCATTTTTTTTTTACTTTTTCGGCGCAGTCCTATCGATTGTTTCTTAAACTTTCCGATTATCAAAAAAAATTTTGAAAAATTACAATATTAAAACAAATTTGTTGAGGGGGTCAGTTTCTCATACAACGTTAAAGTAAATCGATCCTCCATTTTCAATCCACTCGCGTTGGGGGTCGCTTTGTTTATTTGTTTAATTTCGTTGTTTGTCTTTATTTTTTTTTACCTTTTTCAGCGCAGTTCTATCGATTGTTACTTATACTTATTCAAAAAGTTTTGAAAAATTACAATATTAAAACATATTTTGGGGAGGGTCAGTTTCTCATACAACGTTAAAGTAAATCGATCCTCCATTTTCCATCTACTATAAGGTTGTATGAGAAACTGCCCCCCTCCCCCAAAAAATTAAATATTTAATTTTTTACAATTTTTCCTTGTCATTCGTTAAGTTTCAGGTGTAAAAGATAATATTGCACTAAAAAAGTAAAAAAAAAAAAGATAATGAACAAATTTACAGGTGACAGTAATGTCGTATCTGCGATTGTTTCAAAATGGAGGTTCAATTTACTATAACGTTGTATGAGAAACTGACCTCTCCCCAGAAAAGGGGTAATCGATAGGACTGCGCTGAAAAAAAGCAAAAAAAAAAAAAAAAAAAATGAAAAACAACAAAATTACACGTGGTGGTAGTCTGCTTCAGGTCCGCCAAACTAAGTTTATATTCCTTTCGTAGCGTTCTTAAACAATGTCGGTTTATTTAAGTAATCCTGCAATTGTTTGTTTTGCATTTCTAAAAAATATCTAAAATATCAAATTCTTTACGTTGCTTGCTCTTCTATTTCTTGTTTGTTTAATTATTACTAAATATTAAAATGAACTAAAAAAAAAACTAAAACAATAATATTAAAAGAAACTTATTTTGAATATATTTAAATTACAGCCTACTAAGTAGTGTGATCGTCCTTGAATCTAGAACAATTACAGTCGTTAGATGGCGTGCCATTGGCTGCTATAAAGCCGCTAACATTTATTATTTTATTAACTTATTTAATCAATATAATTTCTGTTTGAAATGCACCAGAGTATTTTGATTACAGGAAATAATAAATTTAATCCTTTAGCTTTCAATTAAAGCTAAAATAAAAGCTTCAAAAAGACTGTTTAATTTTTTAAAATTCGCTGTAAAGATCAGGTATCGCGGATTAGTGTAGGTACTTATTGTAACGAAAAAAAAATCACCTACATCGAAAAAGACTTCGTGTTTGTAGTCGGTCTGCCGAAGAAAAATTACAGAAAATGGTTAGCTCAAAAAGAGAAGCTATGCTAATTTTCTATCTTCCTTGTCTGGCGTAGCCAATCAGAAATATCGCTCGGTGAAAAAGGATCCTTGCTTTTTGCTTATTGGGAGGAATAATTTTTTTCAGAGAGAAAGTACGATTTTTGAGCTTGATGAGCGAGAGTGCGTTTTCGTTGTTGTTACGAGGGGAAGTTAGATTTCTGACCCCGGTTTTTGTTTTTACGTTACCTGCTGGACTGTTCGCGCCAGATTTACGATTGAACTTAGTGATGGCACACTGATTTTTTTCTATTTCTATTACACTTATATTAAATGGATGTGCGTTGTGGTGCAGTGGATATTGGCTCGGAACAAGAATTTCATACAAGGATTTGTTTTTGGTCTGCCATGTTTGATTTGTAGTAGTTTTGGTCTTACGTATTTGATTTGTAGTAGCTTTGGTCTTACGTATTTGATTTGTAGTAGCTTTGGTCTTACGTATTTGATTCGTAGTAGTTTTGGTCTTACGTATTTGATTCGTAGTAGTTTTGGTCTTAGATTTATTGCTTTGCTTGGTTTCAACTCGATCAACATAACCCACAACCGGATTACTACCAGCACCCGACTCTAGTGTGATAAGGGAGACAAAGACACAATTGAGATTCGTGTTCAATATCTATTTACGGCCCCATGCTGCCAGGATTCAACACAAGGTCAGTTTAATGTGGGAGCTCAGGCCAGGTTAAAAAATAGCCAAGTTCCGCAACCGTCAGTTGCGCAGGCATCAGTAATACTACCGATTTCCCCTCTCTAGTGCAATGACTAATATACTGTGACCGAACATCTCTCAATATTTTGGGCTTGCGCTTTGTCCGAAGACAGACGCACCAGAGAGATGATAAACAAAATACGATACACCGAATCTAGCGTATCGTATTTTGCATCTCCTATTAGTGTTTCGGTACTTTTGGCAGCTCGGATACAGTCATTTTTCACCGGCACAATGTGGCTTCCAGTGTCTCTTCTACAAATACTTTCACGGCTTCTGCTTCGATGAACTTAGCTCACGGGTGCCTCCTATCTATAAATTTACTCGAGTCACAAGATTAGCAACTAGGTCTCACCCTTTTACTGTGAAACCAATAAATTGTAAATGCAAATTCTACTCCTACAGCTTCTTTTCTCGCACCCATCTGAATCTATTCTGCACATCTACCATCCGCCCGTGTATTGAATATTGCTGCCATATCTGGTCGGGTGCCCCTGCTGCTCTCCTTGGGCTTCTTGACAAAATACAAAGGAGGATCTGTAACGTGGTTGATACTGACTTGGCAGACCGGCTGCAGCCGCTCTCTCACCGGCGTGATGTGGCTTCCCTGTGCCTCTTCTACAAGTACTTTCATGGCTTCTGCTCCGATGAGCTTAGATCACTGGTGCCGCCTAAGCACGAATTTACACGAGATACTAGATTAGCAACTAAGTCCCACCCTTTTACAGTTAAACAAATAAGATGTAACCGTAAGTTCTACTCCAACAGCTTCTTTTCTCGCGCTTCCCGCCTGTGGAACTCCCTTCCACAAGTCTGCTTTCCCGACAGTTACAATCTCCAGGTGTTTAAATGTAGGGTCAATAGACACCCCCTAGCACACTAACTCCCAATTATTCTCAGAACACTCTCATCTACCCAACCCTCATTCTCGGTATCCTTACCCGCCTATCACCCACCCTCTGACATTTCCTATATTTAATCATCCTTTCTCCACTCTACGTAGCCCCCTGCGCAGTAGTGGCAGTGACATGCCTTGCTCGGGGTGAAACGCTTATAAAAAAAAAAAACAAACTTCACATCTGTAAAATTCCCTTCCATTTACTTGCTTTCCCGACAGCTACAATCTCCAAAAATTTAAATGTAAAGTCAATAGTCATCGCCTATCTCACTAACCTGCATCCTCTCTCTCATGCTCCTTTTTCTGTCCACTCCAATCTCATCAGTATTCTCATCCTTCTCTTACCCACTTCCTGACACTCCCTATAACCTGTCACTCTTTCTCATAACTTTCCTCTTATGTAACACCCTGCAAAATAGTAGCAGCAAAATGCCTTGCTTGGGGCGATATGATTATAAAAAAAAACAAAAAAAGAAGAAAACTTTTATAGTTTCCATCCCTTAGCTTTAATTTCAATTTCATCGGTATTCATCGAATTATCTAATCGCACTGGCATTTAAAGAGTTTGTCTTTTTTTACCTTTTTATTGTAAAAAGATCCCTCCAAAAAGAACTTTTAATTAAAGCCATAAAACAATTTTTCGTTTTTTTTTACGAATTAACTTTACATAATGATCGTTCGACTAAATCAAGGCAACTTACACTTGCCATATTTACGACGTTTCCGCTCCAGCCTTCTTCAGATGATTAGAATTTCGAACTTAACTTCAGATCGTTCTAGTTCCATTTCCGGATATCTCAGTATTAGTTGTCTCCCTTTCATTCAACTCTCTGTAGTCAGGTATTGAACTCACAAATCACTGGATCCAACCAACGCATTTATCCACTGGGCCATGTGTCCTCAATTCTATATCAGTGTGTGAATTTTTAGACTTATAAACCTAATGTCTCAGTAATAATTTATTTTTACCAGAGCTCATATTATATTTTTGTTGTTATTGTTTTTCTCTAGCACGTATTACCAGTTCTCATATATTCATTTCTATGTTTGGCCGACTGAGAAGATTTTTTGACTTAGCATATGCGCTAATTCCTTAAGTTATTGTATTTTTCTCTGTTTATTATTTTAACGTCATCCAACAGTGGGGGTGGTGATTTTCTTTCCAGAGGTGGTCAGCTAGATATTTTTTAGAAGTAGAATTTCCTAGTATATTTCCTTTAAATCTTTTGAGCGAGCATCGCTTTGTTTACACTCTTTTTAGTAGATCCCTGTATTTTTTGTTTTTCGTGTCACTCCAAGCAATATCACTAGAACAGAGTGGGTTACATGGAGGGAGGGAGGGAGGGAAAGAGAATGGAAAGAAGAAGAAGAACAACAACAACAAAAAAAAAAACAGGGTAAAATTGCGATTGACGTTACTGTTCATTCTTTAAAATCATTTTACCCCAAGCAAGGCAGTTTTACTGCCACTGGTGTGCAGGGAGGGAGGGAGGGAAAGAGAATGGAAAGAACAACAACAACAACAAAAAAAAAAAACAGGGTAAAATTGCGATTGACGTTACTGTTCATTCTTTAAAATCATTTTACCCCAAGCAAGGCAGTTTTACTGCCACTGGTGTGCAGGGAGGGAGGGAAAGAGAATGGAGACGACTAAGGAAAGAAGAAGAACAACAACAAACTGGCGTGCAGGGAGGGAGGGAAAGAGAATGGAGAAGACTAAGGAAAGAATAACAACAACAACAAAAAAAAAAACCAGGGTAAAATTGCGATTGACGTTACTGTTCATTCTTTAAAATCATTTTACCACAAGCAAGGCAGTTTTACTGCCACTGGTGTGCAGGGAGTTACATAGAAAGAAATTTGATGAGAAAGAGGAACAAGTTATGGGAGTGTCAGGAAATGGGTATAAGAAGCTTGAGAATACTAGTGCGATGAGAGTAGAGTGGACGGAGAAAAGAACATGAGGGAAAGGATGAGAGTAGAGTGGACGGAGAAAAGAACATGAGGGAAAGGATGAGAGTAGAGTGGACGGAGAAAAGAACATGAGGGAAAGGATGAGAGTAGAGTGGACGGAGAAAAGAACATGAGGGAAAGGATGAGAGTAGAGTGGACGGAGAAAAGAACATGAGGGAAAGGATGAGAGTAGAGTGGACGGAGAAAAGAACATGAGGGAAAGGATGAGAGTAGAGTGGACGGAGAAAAGAACATGAGGGAAAGGATGAGAGTAGAGTGGACGGAGAAAAGAACATGAGGGAAAGGATGAGAGTAGAGTGGACGGAGAAAAGAACATGAGGGAAAGGATGAGAGACAAGGATTGTAGATTAGAGATTGTAGCTGTCGGAGAATCAAGTATACAGAAGGGAATTTCTACAGGCGGGAAGTGCAACAAAAGAAGCTGTTAGAGTAGAAGTTGCGGTTACATTTTATTGGTTTCACTGTAAAAGAGTGGGACCTAGTTGCTAGTCTAGTAGCTCGTGTAAATTCATGTAGAGGAGGCAACAATGAGCTAAGCTTGTCGGAGCAGTAGTGAAAGTATTTGTAGAAGGGACATGGGGAATCCACATTACGCTGGTGAGAAAGCGACTGCAGTTGAGCTATCAAGTCGGGATCGATCACATTACGGATTCCCCGTTGGATTTTGTCAAGAACCCCGAAGTGAATAGCAGGGGCACCCGACCAGACGTAGCAGCAGTATTTAATACGCGGGCGGATGGTAGATTTATAAAATATTTAAGAACTGTAGTTACGAGGGAACCAATCGAAAGTGAGTTCTAATGACGAGATGTGCGAGAAAAGAAACTGTTAAAGTATACATGTTATTTATATCTAGTTCGTTCAACAGTATAATGGTGATGCCTAGTTGCCAATCTAGTCAGTCAGTTAAGTGCTATACGTGATACACGCTTTGGGCGATCATGTCTCGAAAGAGACATGACTGACTGGGCAGAAGATTATCTCGCAGTAGGTTGTCATTTCATTCTGCGGGTGACTGTTTACTAGCCAAGGCTATAGAATCCAATCAGTCCTGCCATTTAACTCATAGCTGGAGGGAGAAGAGATAGAGTATATTACATTATTATATTAAGTATAATTAGTGGAGGATCTGTTTATTACTTCATAACAATAAAAAAACCGATCCCCCACTTTATGACCAGTTGAGTGGCATACGTGATACATGCTTTAGGCGATCATGTCACGAAAGGGACATGACTGACTGGGCAGAAGATTAACCCGCAGTAGGTTGTCATTACTTTCTGCGGTAGAATGGTTAACAGCCAAGGCTATAGAACCCAATATCCTGTTATTTAATCCATAACTAGAGGGAAGAAGCGGATTAATATCTTTTCCAAAGGTATTTGCGCGTAAGTGAATGCAAGAAAATCAACTGGAATGCGAACCCGGCTCCCCGATTTCTAGTTCCGAGTCGATATCCACTGCACCACAACGCGCATATATATATATATATATATATATATATATATATATATATATATATATATATATATATATATATATATATATATATATATATATATATATATATATATATATATATATATATATTGAAATGGTCTTGATAGTGAATGGGAAGATGTAGCATCGCCTATCGTGAGAAGAGAGCTATTCGCTAACGAGCACTGTCGGAAAGGTCGACTCGTTTTAATTAGAAGGAAGATAAACCTTTCTGTACAGGTTGGTGGTTATGTCATTATAGTCACGAATAAGATACTTACCTGGAGATATGTCTTGGCACCCGGAGCCCGGGTTTTAAAATGCACAGAGAGCATGGGAAAAATGAAAATGTTGAACATGATTCCAACCGCATACCAAAACGGGCCCGCCACACCATTCTGGAACAAAGAAAAAAAAAAGGATACAGTAATAACAGTAATAAACGATTAATTGATTAACAAATAAAATGCGTCAAGAGATTATATGCAAAAGAGGTATTGTTAAATATTTTATGTAAAACTAGCATTATAGCCCAGCGTTGCCCGTGCAACTCAGAATATTTTACTAGTAGAACAGGGTTATATAAAAAAATAATTATATAAAAAAACTGTTGTTTAAATTTTTTTTAAAAATTACATTAAAAAAATCTGTTTTCTTTTGTTTTGCGTAAACGTGATTTGATGTTTTGTGTGACATTGCCCGTGCAACTCAGAATATTTTACTAGTAGAACAGGGTTATATAAAAAAATAATTATATAAAAAAACTGTTGTTTAAATTTTTTTTAAAAATTACATTAAAAAAATCTGTTTTCTTTTGTTTTGCGTAAACGTGATTTGATGTTTTGTGTGACATTGTAAACAACATTACGTTGGTTTTTGTTTGAAAATTACGTGGGTAAATATTTACAATTTTGTTGACTAAATGAATTTAACATAAAAATAAAAAAAAATTATTTTTGTTTTACTGAAATTAGAAATATAATAAATTTTACGCTCTCAGTTCAGAAATTTTCGAAGAATATTTAAAAATTTGTTGTTGTTTTTTAATATTTATTTTGTTTCAAAATTACGGGGAAAAATATTCACATTTTTTTGATGACCAGATGAATTTTTAAAACGTCGGAATAAAGATTGAATATAAAGGCTCATTTGATTTTAGTCCCTTTTGACACGTGTGATTTAATTTCTGTGACATAATCTAGCAACCATCTTAGGTCTTAGATGTTTTACGGAGCAAATGTAAACAATCTGCGCCATTGGCCAAAAAGTGCGAAAGGGAAAATTGCTGAACTTAAACTCAAAAAGTATGTGTCGACCTGGCTTCCCTGTAGATATGTGTCCCTAGAAAGTTTGAATGGCGTAGCTTAAAAAATATAGGCGTGCATAGCTTACAGTCACACAGATTGCCTTTTATATATATATATATATATATATATATATATATATATATATATATATATATATATGTGTGTGTGTGTGTGTGTGTGTGTGTGTGTGTGTGTGTGTGTGCGTGCGTGTGTGTGTGTGTGTGTGTGTGTGTGTGTGTTATCCAATAGAATAATTTGTACTATTATGTATAGCGAGTAAGCATGAAAACAATTAAGTCCCAATTTTCAATTTCAGATTGATGTTTAGTATTTTTTCAGTAATTATAGCAATTTGCAGTGTCAAGAGATTATTTGCTAGAACTAGAATTTAGTATTATGGCTCGTAAAAAAGAACTAGCAATGAATGAAAAGAACTATATAATCCAAAAAATTATTAAAGGAAAGTCTTCGCTTCAAATTTCTAAGGATTTGAAAAGGGATCATCGAATAATCAAGAAAATATATCAAATGGGAATTCAACCAAGAAAAAAACAATGATCAGGCTGAATTCAGGAATTTAACAGAGCGAAATCTTACATATCCAACGAGAATTAATAAGAAACCCAAATGCGTCAAGTGCGTTCATATTTGAGGCCGTCTGGAGCTCCTATGGTGTCAAGGGAAACAAGGTGTAAAACATTTAGGAAGTTTGCTGATGTAAAAAATCAAATAAAGAAACCTATTTTAACAACAAAAAAAAACATAAGGAAAGAAGATTGCAATGGGCAAAAAAATACATGAAAAGTGATTTCGGTGAAGTGCTTTTTACAGACGAATCAAGGATCACTCTCGATGGACCCGATGAATGGGCTCGAGTATGTGTTTGCAAGCAACATGACTCAAGAAAATTTTTTAAATGCCAGCAAGTTCGGTGGTGGGATCTTGATATGGACTGGGATTATTGGTAATGAGCTCGTGGATCCTTTTAAAGTGAAAGACAAGGTTAAAATGAATTCCAAAAGTTACTGTGATTTTCTAGAGTAATATTTCTTTGAATGGCTTGATAACCAGTCTTTAGCCAAGCGTAGATCTATGGTCTTTATGCAAGACAACGCACCTAGTCATGCATCAAAGTTTACTAAATTCTGGTTGAAAGAAAAGGGATTTGCTGAAGATTCTCTTATGGTCTAGCCTTCAAATAGCTATGACTTGAATCCCATTGAGAACCTGTGGAGCATCCTCAAGTGAAGTATTTATTCTAATGGAAGGCAATTCAACAGCAAGTGTGACCTCTGGGAGGCAGTTAAAGTTGCTGCAAACAACTTGCCAGCCGCTAAAATTGCAAATCTAACATCAGATGTGGACAATAGGCTTCTAAGAGTTATTGAAAAGAAAGGAGCATTTGTGCAATAAATTTTAAGAGGTTCTTATTATGTTTTGTTAATATATCTTTTATTTTTAAAATAAATGTTTTTTTTTGTGTAAATTTGTTCTAAAATCTTTTCATATTACTGTTTTTTTACATTAAAATAATAAATAGTTGCAAATAAACTACTGACAGTCAAATTAGTTTGTTTTTTTAACTTAGTAAAATTTTTTCCAACCAAAAACAATAGTTTTCTCTATCACTATATAAGTTAATGATATTGAGTAGAATCTAAACAACATCATAATAGGACTTTTAACATTAACGACGCAACTCTTTATACCAATTCATAACTTGCATATAATCTCTAGACGCAGGAAGACAGGAAGACAATGAATGGCTGTAAGCTTAAAATAAAAAACAAACATTACATTAGGTACCTCCAATTTTACCGTGGGAAAATCAGCATAGACTGAAGTAAAAGGCCTCAAACTAAATAAAAACAAAGTTTTCTCGGCAAAATGTTTATGCTATCATAAAGAGGATAGATCAAAGTATTTTTTAATTATTTTTACAAATTTTTTAAATTGTTCTAACAGGTTCTGAAAGGCTCATTTAGTGGTATAAAATCTTTTTTCTCTCGTCAGTGAAAGGGGTAAATTGACGCTAGATTTTATTACGTCAACAGCGTAATATTACGCGAAGGCATTTTTTTGACTGTGAAAGACACATTAATTTGGAAATTCTTGCAAAACTCAAATAATCGTCTGATTTTTATGAAAATTTCAGGACTTATTCACAAATGACTGAAATGATTTTTGAAATAATTATTTTAAAAAAATCTTGGTAAAAAATATATTTTTTTAATTTGTTACCTCCCCCCCCCACCCAATATTTAATTTCCAGAAATATCGAAAAATGCAACTCGGTCACAAAATATAGATAGTTTTCATTAAATTCAGGAGTCATTAAGGAAAGCTAATCAACTGTCTTTTTTCTTCAAAACAAGCTACCTTTTAGAAAATCAGCTATGAATTAGGAAAACAAAAATGCAATAAAACTATGTCAATTTTTATTTGGGTAAACTTTTAATTACTTTTATAAACATAAATTAAAATTGTGTCATCGTCTGAATAAAAAAAAATTCCGTTAGTAATGAATTTTTACAAGAATTGTTTTTATTTTTCATATTTTTTATTAAGTAATTTAAAATGTTTCATAAGTCTTTTACAATTTTCTCCTTATAGTTCTCTCAGATGTTTTTTAATTAATGTGTGGCAAATATATTCATTAATCGAAATTTTAAAAAGTTACTCTAAAAGAGAAGCTTTTTTTTTGTAATTTAATTAAAACTGTTTATTTTTGCATGTTTAATTTCCCGTTTTTGGTAAGTACGGGTACCCATAAACGATATAAATCTGTAAAACGGTCACGTGACTCAAGGGTTGTCCACCCTTACATAAAGTTTTCCCGTACATAAACCCCGAAGGTGCTTACTGCTATTCTTTTCATGCGTGCCTCTGAATCGCTCAAGAAAGAAGTCATTTCTAGTCAGAATTTAAATATTTAAAGTAACTTTTATATTTTTACCTTATTAGTTTAATCATTTTTAATATTAATTGTGAATCTATCTACCTGACAGAATTTAGAAAAAACATCAAAACTTCTTTTTTATTTGTTTTGCTTTTTTGGGCTGTTCATTCCAATGGCATGTGGTAATGATTCATAAAAGAAATTATTAGGAATAAAAATGTTTACTTTCAATGTGTGTTTGCAAAATGTGACTAAGAAATAAATATATACTACAATGTTATGGTGCATAGGCTAAGAATAAAACAATTTGGAAAAGGTTTCATTTTTTCTTTTCAATTGAATGAAAAAGCCATTTTTTAGTTTCTTTATTTCATAGCCTAATCCTACTAATGAAATTATGCATTTTCAATGTTAACCTAATAATTTAAATTTTATTTTTAATTGTAAATGAATGTACAAAATACATGTTATAAAATTATTTTTACCCTTAGTTATCAAATTAAGGGCGATACCTACATTCACAATGGAAAAAATCAAGAGGAATGTTGGAATTTAAAAAAAAATATGTTTAATTTCAATTTTTGTTTGCAGAATGTTTTTAAGAAACAAAAATGTACTACAATTTTATGGTGCCTAGCTAAGATTAAAACAAATTGGAAAAGGTTTCATTTTTTTATTTTCAATTGAATGAAAAAGACATTTTTTTTTCTATTTTATTTCATAGCCTAATCCTACTATTGAATTTATGCATTTTTATTGATTAACTCCTACTTTCATGTTCTTTTTTAAATTGTAAATGATTGTACAAAATACATGTTATAAAATTATTTTACCCTTAGTTATCAAATTAAGGGAGATACCTACATACCTGTATCTGGAAAAGCAGCTAAACAGTGAGGAGGATTGGAGTGCCAATTAAGAAAACACCACAGCTCTTTTCAGGGCCACAAAATATTTCCGAAATTTCTTTCTCTTCAAGATATTGCATAAATACAGTATGACATGTACAAAAAATATAGATACTTATTTATAACATCTACAGTTATGTAAAAATTAAATTAGATATTTTTACCTAGTTATCTTACTAATTAATATGAATAAGGCATTATAAAAATATTAATAATTAGCATAATATTTCATAACTTTACTGGGTTATTTTAATTTCATTCTTTCTTATTAAATTGTAAAATTATTTTAAAAGCAATTTCAATTTTTATTTATTTAGCAAGCATATTCAATCATCCAGCTATAATGCTAAACGAACATTGTATAAAATATTATGTAATTGATGAAAATATTATGTTATGGTTAGCTATGCAGTTAAAAAACAGAAACCGGTTTTTTAGATACATTAAAATTTGGCACTTCCGGACGCCATACTTGGAGTGTTGACAGACAGTAGCTGACATATTCAATCAATCACAGCTCGAATTACGTTGATGAGAGGACTACTGTATTTAAGATAAGTTTCTGTCTTAAATTTCATAAAGTAAGGAATTACTATTGTGTGAAATCAGATTAAGGTAAGGTTCAATTTAAACAATTGACTGTAAAAAAAGTGTTTTTGATGTATATATATTTTTTCAAGATTTTTTCAACAGAAAGTTGGCTAATGTTGACGTAACCTGTCAATAAATAAAGAAATGGCTGAAAATTTAAAGTTTGTTTGTTTTTTTTCGAAAAATTTCGGATTTCAATCGATATAATTTCAGTTTAAAATACACCAGTGTATTTTGATTATTGGAATTACTAACTTTAATCCCTTGGCTTTCAAATAGACCTAATTTTAAAGCTTGAAGATAGATTAATTATTTTTAAATTTTCAATTTAAATTTAGGTATCTAAGAATTGATTGGAGGTACCTACATTACATTGACATTTGATCCAGCTAATTTTCTAAGCGTATGTTAGATGTATCACAAGGCCGAAAATCATTTCTGTTCTAGCGAGGCAAGCTTGTTAACAATAAAACCACGCCGAAGTGCCCAGTCCAGTCTCTAATGTAGAAAGAAATAATATTCTTTTTAACACAGTTTCGCTTAACTGTTGGTTAAGAGCCCTACGTGATACCTGCTTGGAAGATCATGTCTTTTCCAATTTATTACTGACTAGGTAAAAGATTTGTCCACAGTAGGTTGCCGCTTCTTTCTGCAGTAGACTGGTTGCCAACCAAGACTATAGAATCCACTCTGTCCTGCTATTCAACCCATTGCTAATTAGAGTATAGCATAATTAAAAATAAAATAAGCTGACTATCCTTGTTCTACACTTAATTTCAAAACGTCAGAAAAAGTTGCACAATTTTGCCACCACCCTCAACAAGCTTTTGCAAAAACAACAAAAAATATGTTATAAATTTGATGACAGCACGCTGTATGACAAAATAAACAATAACTTTTTAAGTAAAGCTAGAATTTGTCTATCATTTGAAAAAGAGACATTAAACCTGAAACAGAGGGAAAAATGGTTACACAAACATGTATACCAAATGATTAAAAACTCATCTCTTTAAAGGTTAGGTTTTATGTGCAAAAATTTCAGATATAAATAATATATATATATATATATATAGATAGATATATAGATATAAATAATATATATATATTATATAGATATAAATAATATATATATTATATAGATATAAATAATATATATATTATATAGATATAAATAATATACATATTATATAGATATAAATAATATACATATTATATAGATATAAATAATATACATATTATATAGATATAAATAATATACATATTATATAGATATAAATAATATACATATTATATAGATATAAATAATATACATATTATATAGATATAAATAATATATATATTATATAGATATAAATAATATATATATTATATAGGTTCAAGGTAACTTCTTTGACATTTACTGTAATAACAATTATTTTTCTTTTTAATGTTTTTACTACTTTGAAGGTTGCTTAATAACAAAGTAGGTTAAGGATGACTTTCAGCATTTTTCAAATTACTTAATATCATAAATTATGTTGTCTTCATTAAAAAAAAGTTTTTTTGCAATGTTCTTATTGGAATTTGATTATATGCGGATGTGCGTTGTGTTGCAGTGGTGATCAATACAGAAGGACAAATCGGGGAGCCGAGTTCAAATTTCAGTTGAATTCCTTGCATTCACTTACGCACAAATACCCATGGGAAAGGTATTAGTCCCTCTTTTCTCTCCAGTTATGGGTTAAGTAATAATAAACAGTTTACTGTGGAAAGTAATGGCAACCTACTGCGGAATAATCTTCTGCTCAATCAGTCATATCTCTTTCGTGACATGATCGCCCAAAGCGTGTATCACGTTTGGCACTTAACTGACTGACTGAATATAATAGTTGGAAACATAATTAAAGTTTGTACTGGGCATAAAGTGCGGGATTGGTTTTCTATTGCTATGAAGTTATAAACTGATCTCCCAATAATTATACGTAATCTATCTCTTCTCCCTCCAGCTAAATGGCAGGACAAATTGGGTTCTATAGCCTTGGCTGGCAACCAGTCTATCACAGAAAGCAATGGCATCCTACTGTGGGATAACCTTCTGCCCAGTCAGTCATGTCTCTTTCGAAACATGCTCGCCCAAAGCGTGTATCACGTATGGTGTTGATTCTACACAAGAAACATTCGGTAGCAAGTTTCCTTTGTCATGAACGAGATTAAAATGAGAAGCAATTAGATGACGAGGGCCCGTGCAACGAAAGCGGCAAGAAAATTCTCGAAATCAAGTTTTAAGTGTCTGGATGGTCTAGCCAATTTTGATCGTGATTTTTTTTCTCTGTAATATTCCTCTTAACCAGGATAAGCAACAGTATTTACATTATTCGAACTTTTGTCCTCATCTTCATTGCCATTTGTACGACGTTTTGGCCGCTGTACGCGCCGGCCTTTTTCAGGTGCTAGGAATTTGAACCGAACCCTTTTTTACAATTACTGGGGTATATGAAGTCATGAGTTATCTCCCTCTAAATCTTCAATTTACTAGTTCACCACTGCTGTAGCCTGGTATTGAACTCACAACTCTAAGAGTCAAGTCAGAAACTAACCAACGTGTATATCCACTGGTTTCTGACTTGACTCTTAGAGTTGTGAGTTCAATACCAGGCTACAGCAGTGGTGAACTAGTAACTTGCAGGGTTAAAGGGAGATAACTCATGACTTCCAATCGAGGCTTTACGCAAGGAATGAAATTCATATACCCCAGTAATTGTAATAAAGGGTTCGGTTCGAAATTCCTAGCATCTGAAGAAGGTCGGAGCGTACAGCAACCGAAACGTCATATAAATGGCAAGAAAGATGATGACAATAGTCCGAATAATGTAAATATTATAAATACTACCTCATCTCAGAAATATAGACAAATGGCAAGAAAGATGAGGACAATAGTCCGAATAATGTAAATATTGTAAATACTACCTCATCTCAGAAATATAGACAAATGGCAAGAAAGATGAGGACGATAGTCCGAATAATGTAAATATTGTAAATACTACCTCATCTCAGAAATATAGACAAATGGCAAGAAAGATGAGGACAATAGTCCGAATAATGTAAATATTGTAAATACTACCTCATCTCAGAAATATAGACAAATGGCAAGAAAGATGAGGACGATAGTCCGAATAATGTAAATATTGTAAATACTACGTCATCTCAGAAATATAGACAAATACTAAATAAGCAAGTTCTGCCAATATGGAGCTTCTGCAAAAAGTACCCAAAGAAAATCATAAACAAACTGCTTGAAAAATAGTAAAATTGTTCAATGTAGGTCCGAATTCGATCATCAAAGATCTTCATGAATAACGGATGTATGTAACATACATAGTCAGTGGGGCCCTCATCTTCTGACTTCTAAACGAAATTAAAACGACAATAGTTTGCAATCACTGATCCCCAAACTAGAACTACACCGGAAAAAGGTTAATCTGAAGCAAAATAAAACGATTAATGCAAAGAAGAATTGTCAACTGGAAACATTGCGAAAAAATTCTGCGGAAAAAGAGCACTTTACTGGTTAATCGTAAAGGTGTGTGACACAAGATAATGCTAGATCACTTATTTACCGGAACATCGAGGGAAATATTACAGCACTATGAATGTTTTGCCCCATCCTTCTTACTATCATGGCTTTGCTCACTCTGTCTATCAACTATTCATCCCAATATTTCTTTATAGAGAGAAAACAATTTATTAATTGTGAAGAGGTTAAATTTATATTGAGTGTTTCCTTGTATCGAAACTTTTTACGGTAGTGCAATCAACAATTTTGCCGAATAGATGGTAATATGTTATCGATATTAAGATGAAATATTCCCTCGATTAAATATATGACTTAAGATTAAAGAATTGTTTATTTCTTTTCTATCTTCAAATGTGATAGGGCCTTCTTTCCAGCGTAAGGAAATATGAAACTCTTTCTCATGATCTTTTTCCAGAGAAAATTGGTTCCTTGAGCAAAAATCGACACAGACGCACTCAAGTTTTCTTGACATGAATATTGTTCAATCAGACACCGATCTCATACGACGATATAGTAGTAAATAAACGACGCGAAAATCGTCGTGTTCACATTGTAGTATTGTGGTTGTCGCGGTTACGGAGATAATTTTTACTGTGATAATGCCTTAAGGCGGTAATTCTCAACCGGTGTGCCGCGAGCCACTTCTGTACCGCTCGATCCCCTTAAGTGTGCTGTGAAATATTGCTACAGTATGTATGTATGTATGTATGTATGTACAGTACTGTGCAAATGTATTAGGACAAAAACTATTTTACCTTTTATGAAGCATCAAAATATTTACGACAATTTACCAATCGCACCTAGTATATATACAGTACTGTGCAAAAGTATTAGGACAAGAACTATTTTACCTTTTATGAGGCATCAAAATAATTGCGACAATTTACCAATCGCACCTAGTATATATAAAGAACTGTGCAAAAGTATTAGGACAAGAACTATTTTACCTTTTATGAGGCATGAAAATAATTGCGACAATTTACCAATCGCACCTAGTATATATACAGTACTGTGCAAAAGTATTAGGACTAGAACTATTTTATCTTTTATGAGGCATCAAAGTAATTGCGACAATTTACCAATCGCACCTAGTATATATACAGTACTGTGCAAAAGTATTAGGACTAGAACTATTTTATCTTTCATGAGGCATCAAAATAAAGTTTAAAATCACCCCTGTCCTAACACTTTTGCACACTACCGGTAGTGTGCAAAAGTATTAGGACAGGGGTGATTTTTCTAAAAACCTCACTGAAATTCAAATACTGGGTGAAAAGCCAAGTAAATTGCTAATAAATATTAATTATTTAAAACCAGATGTAAAAAAAAATGTATTAAAAAGAATTTATATTTAATTTTCCTATTTTTTATTACACAAGTTATTTTGAAACTACTCATTATTCTATTATCCTTGGCTATGACTGACGTTTTTCTTATTCCCACCCCCACTCTCGAATTCATAAATCTAATGTTACTTCACAAGACATACTTTGAGAACAAATAAAATGCTGCTTGGCAGGAGATACCATTAAATACATTGAAGAAGCTTGTGATGTCAATGCCTGACAGAATGACGGCTGTGATTAAAGCAAAAGGCTATTATACTCAAGATTAAATTTATTTTGTAACAAGCATTTTTCTTGTTAAAGCATTTGTCGAGTAAATAAAATAAAATTACTTCAATTAAATTCTTTTCTGCCAATATGCCTCACAAAAAATAAAATAGTTCTTGTCCTAATACTTTTGCACAGTACTATATATATATCTTATTAACAGACAATGAAAGTCTATTATGTTTAATCAAGAGCCATTCTAAACATCGTATTTTGACGTTAATTTCAGGTGAAAATAAAGACAAATATTGTCCAACATTTGGATATTTTTTCTGATGCTGGTTCTAAGAGAGGTTACAGGGACGTTAATATAAAGATATGCATCATCAAAGATAATATTATCTTGTGTTAACATAAAACATTGCTATTCGACGATAACAGTCACTGAATAGCAGACGCAGGCTGTAAATTTGAAATGCAGTTTTGACATCACCTCACGTGAGAGACCGAAATGTTAACAAAACTATATGTCTAAATATACATATATATATATTGGATAAAGACATAGGGTTGTTCCAACGAGAGAAATTGGTATAGAATAAAGAGTATGAGAAGCCGTGAACTTTTTCTTCAAAGTGTATATTTATTGTTTTTGTTCACATGTATAAACTTTTTATGATACATTAAGTGTCCATAATGGTATTTGTGAAGCTACACGTGTTTCGAGTCTAAAATTGACTTTCTTCAGGCAATTAATTTGTCGCTTTACTTATCGAGTTCTTTCTTTTAAGCCACAAATTTATTCGCCTGAAGAGAGCCAATTTTAGACTCGAAACACGTGTAGCTTCACAAATACCATTATGGACACTTAATGTATCATAACATGTATAATAACAAAAACGATAAATATACACTTTAAAGAAAACGTTCACGGCTTCTCACAATTTTATTCTATATATATATATATATATATATATATATAGAGAGAGAGAGAGAGAGAGAGTGAGAGAGAGCGAGCGATGACTAAATTATCGCCATATTATATTTGTAATTTCGCTCATGCGCATTGCTTTTTTTTGTTTCTTAATTTTGTTTACTCCATAGTATAGTAGGGTCAGTTGGGCATCGTCTCTGCTGAACTGCTTGGCATTCGCCTCGAAAGCTCTTATATGAACATTTCAGAGTGTTTGGGTATCAATCTTAGGACAATGCAGAGAATTCGGAAAGAGTTGTATGAGTTTGAAGGTGATTACGAAGGTACGGAAGCTCAGAAAACTCACTCTGACCGTTCTGATAAGAAAAGATCTGAATTTATTGGCGGGGGCCTCAGATTGAACAGGGGGTCCTACATCAAGTGCAATGAAGTGGATAGTGCTGCTTTAGATCAAGAGGGTGGCTGGTGGAAGATCATACGTCCGAAAACAGGTCTCCTCCACGCCACACAAGCATGAGAACCCAGTCATGGTTGTCCGACAATTTCTACAAGCACATCACCTCTTATATATGGCCACCTAACTCCCCAGACTGCACTCCCTTGATTATTATGTGTGGGGCGAGGTTGAGCGAGAGATCAACGAAACCCATTGTAACACCAAAGATGAATCAAAGATAAGGATTACTGAAGCATACACTAACTTAAACAAGGAGACCGTACAGAAGATTTACAGGAGATTCCGAAGTCGTTTGGAAGCCGTGGTTAAAACCAACGCCGATTTTATTGAATAAATTTATTCTTTAGTATATCAAGATAATTTTTGTTTAATTTTTTGTTATATGTTAACCTGAGATGTCATTGTTAATTTTTTGGCATCATTTAGACGACAATTTATCCAATGCAACAGTGTATACATTTCTGATCGTAGTGCCTATTAAACAACTTCAACGCTAATTGTTTTTAGTTCTAAACAATGGTTCCCTTCTTTCTAAATTTTTTCATTAAAAACGCGATATTAAGGGTTTCACAAAACAGCACGCGATTGGGTTTTGAGATTAATTAAAAATAATAAAAGAAAAACCATGAAATAAGTGAAAAAATAAAAAAGTGAGATAAGCGCTTGTCTGATTGCCTCGCTATAAAGTGCCTGTTAACGAGCCAATGTCTGGACAGGAACGATTATTACTTTAAACACAGCGATGATAGGAAATTTTTCAGCAATTTAATTCAAACTGCTACGGTGCACGCGCTGTACGGGAATTGGCTATAGCATCACGAAGTCATCACCATATTGTCCGAAAGGTCAACCTCCTCAAATTTCAATATCACTTTCGCTTATGGCATGGGTTTAGATGTAAATTTTGCCTTGCAGAAAACCCGCCACGAAAACTTGTCGTTATAACTTACTGCTGTTATCACTCGAGCAGGCACCACATCCTAAAGGAAAACATTAGACGTCTTGTAGCATTTGGGACGTCGGGTAAGAACTGTTTTGTGGGCACACATGGTGGCCCGATAAAGTATTAGGCAGATGGTTTCTTGCGAATGTTAAGTTTGAGGGTGTACAAAAATAAATTGGTACCAATAGTGTCTGCTGTATAAACATTTAAGACGAGGAGTGCGTTGTCGTGCAGTGGATATCGGCTCGGAACGAGAAATCGGGGAGCTGAGTTCGAATTCCAGTTGAATTCATTGCATTTACTTACGCGCAAATACCCTTGGGAAAGGTATTAATTCCGTCTATTCCTTCCAGTTATGGGTTAAATAACGAGACAGACTGGGTTCTATAGCCTTGGCTGGCAACCAGTCTACCGCAGAAAGCAATGGCAACTTACTGCGGGATAAACTTCTGCCCAGTCAGTCATGTCTCTTTCAAGACATGATCGCCCAAGCTTGTTTCACGTATGGCACTTAACGGACTGGTATTAGTATGAATCATCAATAATGTTGCTGGGTTCGTAAAAAGTGGATATGGTTGGCTAAATTTGTGAGAATAAGGTATGCAGATGATACAGTACTGATTGCAGACACGGAAAGAAAACTACAAGACCTCCTACAGAAGGTAGCTGTGGAGAGTGACAAAAAAGGCCTACAAATAAACTGTAAGAAAACGGAATGCATGGTCATCAGCAAAAAGAGCAACCCAAAATGCCAAATACTGATGAGGGATACCAGAATTAAGTAAGTACAAAAATTTAAATACCTAGGAATTGTTCTAACAGGAGATGGAAATCGCGACATAGAGATCCGAAGGCGAATTGGCATGGTGAAGGACGCGTTCTAGAAGCTGAGTAAAGTAATAATACATAGGAAAATTTCACTAGAAACAAAGAAGAGACTACTAGATTGCTATGTGATGACAGTTCTTCAATACAGCAGTGAATGCTGGACAATATCTTCGAAGATGAGGAAAAAACTTGAAGCAGCTGAAATGTAGTTCTACCGAAGGATGCTGCGGAATATCATGGACCGAGCATGTGAGCAATGATGAGGTGTTGGAAAGGATGTAAACGAAAAGAAAATTAATAGTGGGCATCATTGAGGAAGGAGGACTTGGAGAACCTGATATTGACAGACCAGATAGAAGAAAAAAGACAGAAGAAGGCAGCGGATAACACATTTGAAGAGCCTGATCAGGTGGATGACGGAACGGGAGTTGCTAGGTGTAACAGGAGAAAACATACTAAGAGTCACCAGGTATAGGAAGACGTGGAAAGCCATGATCGCCTACGTCTTGAAAGGACAGGGCACATAGAAGAAGAAGAATTAGTAAGTTCAGGAGAATATAGATATAATCAATATCCGCAATACATGTATATATATATATATATATATATATATATATATATATACATATATATGTATGTGTGTGTGTGTGTGTGTGTGTGTGTGTGTGTGTGTGTGTGTGATTAATAAAAATATAAAATTTGTCACTATTGTTATATTCAGTATCTCTACTTCAGAGTTTTGTAGAGGAAGCATTTTGAAATAGTTCGGTCCACTTCTGAGATGTGAACCGAACAGTTTCTCGTAAGAAAGTGACTGGTTCCAAGCTGCCGGGTCGGGATCGATTATATTGCAGATTCTACTTTAGATTCTGTCGAGAACCCCGAGATGAATAGCAAGCGCACCCGACCAGATATGGCAGCAGTATTTAATGCACGGGTAGAGTTGTATATGTGCAGACGAGAAAAACTTTCTGGACCGTCACAGAGATCCGACCCTCCTAGCAGTAGATTTAGCCATCGATTCAATGTAGTCGTTTCACTTGAGGTCGGCTGTGAAAGACCAAGTAGGCGCAGTGTAAAATAGGTTCAATTTCAGCTTACTAGAGAAGAAATCTGTTTCCATCAGAATATTAAATGGGTTGAGTGAAACTCAAAATTCATCTAATCTAAACTTATTTATAAATGGAACTTTGTCTCTGTGTGTGTGCCTGTGTGTGTGTATGTGTGTGTGTGTCTGTTACCTATAGACTCCAAAACGGCTGAATCGATATTCTTGAAAATTTACACAGTTGTACTATAAGCGTCTGCGAGTGTTCTTAGCTAGAATTTGTGTCGAGGTACCCCCGATAAATATCGAAAATCGATAATCGAAAAAATCGGGTTATAGAAGGAGTGGTCTGATTTTAATCAAATTTGATACTCTCATAGACATAAGAAACGATATTCAGAAGTTTCAAGGTTGCAGTTCTATCCTTGAATGACTTATTTGACTCCGATATTGGAAATCGATACCACGATATCCTACCGTGTCTGATCAAAATCAGTTTTTCAGCCCTTTTATTTTAGTTTTTGCTTCGAGTTTGGCTCTAAGCGGGGATAATTGTAGTTCTTAGTCTCAGCCATGATACCATTTACTCAGAGGACTTATTTAGCTTTCAAAATCCAGTTTACGACGAAAAAAACTTATTTGATATCGATACCAGGAAATCAAAATTTGACTTACATCCATTCATTTTTCTTTCAGTCTACGGTTTCGCTTTAACTGGAAACAACTATTGCTTTTTAGTCTTTCGTGTCAACGTCCAAAGAGTCTGAGCTCCAGGACCATGGATTAGTTTTAAAGCTTTCGTTACACCCGAGCAACGCCGGGCTATACTGCTAGTTATACAGGGTGGGCCATAAGTCACGCACCAAAGAATTTGGAACATCGACTGGAATTGTGCATCAA
>JBBBDQ010001330.1:3002500-3077500 GCA_037127315.1 Ascarosepion bandense | reverse complement strand
GATTTTTCATTACTGTGTCTAGAGCAGAAATATACTGGAGGTCATATTGCCAAAGCTTTTTCTTTTGAAGAATTAAATTCAGTCCGTTAATCATTGCACTAGGGTTACGTCTTGACAAACATCATTGCAAATTTGTCTATCTTTTTGGTTTTATCACTATTGCCTTCAAGAAAATTTTGGTTCGGCTCTTTCTTTGCGACACGTGGTCGTTAATAGATAATAGACGTAAGAATGTTACATGTTTAGAGGGCACCAAAATCGATAAGACTTATTTAAAATTACAGTTGGTCGGACCGGAAAAATGCATCATGTATCGTAAAAGTTAAGACCGGAAAATAACATGAGATTTCTACCAGAGCGAAAAATTGGTAACTGAAAAGTGCATATATATATATATATATATATATATATGTGTGTGTGTGTGTGTGTGTGTGTGTGTGTGTGAGGGTGAGAGAAAATATAATATGAGTACAAGCAAGTCTGAAAAAATAAAGTATAAAAAATTGAGAAAATGAATACGAAGGAAAACCGACGGTAGAAAGATATACGAAAATGAAATAACTGAGGGCAAAAAAAGATTTTTAATGGCACTACAAAGATAAATACCGTGAAATAGAATGGCGGGGGTAATAGAAATATACCCTAAAAGAAGAATAAGAAACAAAAGGGAGAAGGAGAAAGAAGATAAGATAAGAAAACAGAAAAAAAATTATAGGGAAAGAAGAAAAGATTCAGAAGAAAAACATAAGAAAAAAAAAGACAAATAAAATATGGAGAGAAATGAAACGTTAAGAAGAAAAAAATGACAAAACAAACAAGAATATAAAAAGATCAAATAATAATAGTAACAATGATAAAATAAAAAAAAATGAGAGAACAATAAGAAAAAGAGAAAAAAAAGTATTTTTACTAAAGTTAATAATAATAATATTAATAAACTGAAAACAAGAATAGTACCAGTGGTAGTAGGTGCATTTGGAATGATAAAAAATGGAATAAAACAACACACTGAAAGAATCCTGGTAACCCCAGATTGAGATATATACAAAAAACTGTCTTGTTAAGTACAGCCCACACACTAAGAAGAACTTTGTCTATCTAACGGTAGAGATGTTATGGGAGATAGAAAAAAACGTGAAATGGAGCCATAAAAACACAACGCAACCTGCCTTAGGTTTTTTTCGTAGACTTGGCAGGTAGTGCGACCATAGCAGAAATCGAATTATGGTGAAAATGACATAATAATAATAATAATAATAATAATAATAATTTTTTTTTTTTTTTCATATTAAATTAAATTTTGAATTTTTTTTTTGCAAGGACAAAGGTTAATAGTAGCAATAAATGGTTTTTTTTTGGGTTTTTTTTTTAACAATACTCTCTAAGTGCAGTGATGTTTTTTTTTTCGTTGAACGGCCGTTACATCCAAGTTTGTTTGTTTGTTTTTTCAACCAGCGTCTCTCTCTTTGAATTTTTCTTTTTCTCAATATGAAATTCTGTTTTAATATAAACAGGATTTTTTCTTTAGATATTAGGGAATTTTTTTTTTTTTTTTTATGAAATTCTGCTTTATTTTAATTTATCTGTTTGTTCTTTAAATTAACCTAAATAAAATCATCCGTATTATATTTCCTTTAGCTGTCGATATTTCGTAAAATTTTTTTTTTTAACTATTATAATTTTCTTAAAAACAAAACAAAACAAGAAAATAAATTAAATCCGATGAAAAACAATTTATATGGTATTAATTTATAGAAAGTCTACGTATTTTTTTGATAAATTTATTTTTATTTATTTATTGATTTAATTTACTTATTTAATTTATCTTATTATGATAATCCTATTTTTGACCAACGACTTTGTTGAAAAAATGAAAGATAAAGTGGACGAACAAATTATTACATTTTTTTTTTTTCAACAAACGTCTCTCTATTTGAATTTTTCCTTTTCTCAATATGAAATTTTGTTTTAATATAAACAGGATTTTTTTTTCTTAAGATATTATAATTTTTTTTTTTTTTTTTTTTTTTTTGAACAAACTACTCTAGTAATATTGATGTTTTGTTTCGTTGAGCCGTCTTTCTCCTTGAATTCCAATCGCGTCTATGTCAGATGTTGCTTGGCAGCCCATTTAGGAGAAGGAAAACTCCGAACAACAACCCGCAACTCAAGGTGTTAATCGTGCCGAGGAGTGAATGGCTACTGCGTTATGAGGTCACAAACGATTCCCTACAGGCTTCGGGACCCTGTTTGTAAAAGACCGTTACCCAACGTGCCGGGCAACTTTGGGTGGACTTTTGGACCCGTGCGTCACTCGTGGGAAAAACATGAAAAACACAAATAGAAATAAAAAGTCCAGTATGGCTCTTCCAGTGGATAAACAGGGAGCCCGTCCTTCAGGAGGGAACCTACCTGAGGTCGAAAAATCTGCCATAGGAACAAACTCCTACACAAAGAATGTATCTTCAGGTCCCCACAACCAGGATAATCCTAATGATGGTCCTGAAAATTCACCAAGCAAGATCTACAACCGTATATTTAAAGAAAGAAAAAATAAAATGGTCTCGTGAGGAGTACAAAGTCGTTATGACTGCATTTCATGAAGCGTTACTCAAACCTCAAAAAAACATGACTCGCCAAACATATGACATTTGGCGTGAAAAAGTTGGTCAAACAAATAGAAAGTATATTGACGAAAATAAATTGGCCAATGTACGTAGGTACATTATTCGTAATAACCGACTGTCAGAGGCTGAGATTCACGAAATTAAAAGAATTGTAACAAGAAGAGTCGAATCAACAAAATATGAAAAGGAACCGGAACCAGAAATAAAAAGTAATAACATCAAACAAATCACAGGTCATAATGTAGAAACCGTGAAACACGCAAATCACTGCGAAGATAATGATGTAAGTCTAAAAGTGCTGGAAAGGTGCGATCTGAGTCTGAGTCAGTTAAAAGACAAAAATAAAATGAGTTCAGAACACATCGAAGATAATTATTTGACGGAAAATAAGAACAATATACAGGAAGCCAAGATAGAAATAAAAAACCAGCTAAGTCAAATACAAAGTATTACAATGGAGGAACGTGAACAGCTCCCAAAATTCCAACCAACAAAACATAACCTCCGAACTATTAAATTGTACAATGCAGCACTGAAATTAATACTGGATGAAGACCCGAATACAAATCTTAACGAAGTAATATATGCATCAGCAACAGCAGCAACAAAAAAATTAAACATCAAAATAAAAACAAGGCAGTCACGCAGACGTGAAGATCCACCTTGGAAAAGAAAAATCGAAAAAGAAATCGAACAACTAAGAAGTGAACTGTCAGTACTGGATGAACTGAGTAGAGGAATAAATGTAAGAACTAGGAAAAGAAGAAGAGCCGAAAAAAAATATAACATCAGGAATGAAAATGACGTCTTATCAAATAAAGAAAAAATAAAGCAAAAAATCCAACTGAAGGCTCAAAGAATAAGACGCTATGAAAAAAGAGCAAAATTTTACAGACAAAACAAGATCTTTCAGACTGATACAAAGAGATTTTACAGGGAAATAGGTAAAAAAAGAATTGAAGTGACAGTACCCCCCAGAATGGAAGATGTCACACAGTTCTGGGAAAAGATATGGGCTTGCCCTAAAGAACCTAGCAAGGAAGTACATTGGATTACGCAGGAGATAGAACGAATGAAGAATAAACCCGAACAGACATGGTCTGGAATTACAGAAGATGATGTTAAATTTGCACTAAAAAAAGCACACAATTGGAAAACTCCAGGTATAGATAAAATTCCTAACTTTTGGCTATATTATTTAAATGCAGCACATAAAAAAATAGCCAAAGAACTCCAAGAAATGGTTGACGATCCCACTAAAATTCCTGCATGGATGACAAAAGGAATTACATTTCTTCTACCCAAGAATGGTGACACAAACAACCCGAAAAACTACAGACCAATTATATGTCTTCCGACAACATAAAAACTACTAACATCTATTTTAACAAAACAAACATATTTATTCTTAGAAAGAAATGACATGATACCGCTTGAACAAAAAGGGTGCAAACGTGGCTGTTATGGCTGTAAAGACCAATTGCTAATTAACAAAATGATCCTGGAAAACTGCTACAAGACAAAGAAAAATCTTAGTACTGCCTGGATAGACTACCGAAAGGCATTCGATAGTGTGCCACATGAATGGATTTTAAAGACTTTAAATATATACAAGATATCGCCCGTCATCATCAATTTCATCAAACAGTGCATGTCTATATGGAAAACAACCCTTTACCTCAATCATATAAATGGAACCTATAAGTCTGATGAAATAAACATCAAAAGAGGTATATTTCAAGGTGATTCTTTATCTCCCTTACTATTCTGCATATCATTAATAGCACTAACCAGTCAACTTAATAAGACAGAATGTGGTTATAAAATAGGCCAAAAGAAAATAAGCCATCTATTTTACATGGATGACTTAAAGTTATATGCTAAGAATGATAATGAGCTGGAAGGTCTTCTGCAAACTGTAAAATGCTTCAGCGAAGACATTGGAATGAAATTTAATTTGAATAAATGTGCTAAAGCTACAGTTTTACGTGGATCAATACAAGAAACATCCTCAATTAGCCTAGACCCTGCTGTAACAATAAAAGAATTGAAACCAGAAGAATCTTATAAATACCTAGGTGTAAATGAGAGCGAAAACATTCACCATAAAAAAATGAAAGAAATAGTGCGTAAAGAGTACTATAGAAGGCTACGAATGATATTAAAAACTGAATTAAATTCACAGAACAGAGTTATGGCCATTAATAGCCTTGCAATCCCAGTTGTCCAATATAGCTTCAACATCTTAAACTGGACTCTAAACGACATCAGGCGAATGGATGCTAAAACAAGAAAGCTTCTTTCTAAGCATAGGATGCATCACCCAAAGGCTGATGTAGACCGTCTATACATACCCCGTAAAGAAGGTGGAAGGGGTCTTATTCAGCTGGAATTGTCATACAAGACAACAACTATTGGCTTACTAACATACATAGAAACAACAAAGGATTGGATGATACAATTAGTAAGGCAACATGAAGAAAGAAAGAAAAAATATTCAATAATAAAAGAAGGCAGTAAATACAAACAAGAATTACAGTTAGTAGATTCTGTAGAAAAGCAAAACAGAAGCCAAGAACCAACTATTGCGGCAAAAAATATGAAAATGAAAGCCAAAGATAAAGCTCTTGAAAAGATGAAACAGCGCTGGCAAGACAAACCTCTGCATGGCCAATATCCAGTACGTGCCAATAAATCCAATGTTGACAAAGTTAATACTCATCGATGGTTACGTGCATCTGGATTAAAGTCTGAAACTGAAGGATTTATACTTGCAGCACAAGACCAAAGTCTTTTCACGAGAAGCTTTCAGGCAAATATTATGCATAACAATATGGATCCAAAATGCAGGTTTTGTGATAAACACCAAGAAACAATAGACCACCTAATCTCAGGCTGTTCTGTGCTTGCCCCAAACGAATATAAAAATCGCCACGATAGAGTTGGGCAATATTTACATTGGACAATGTGCAAACATTATGGAAAAGCTGTAAACAAACACTGGTATGAACATCATCCAGCACCGGTTACAGAAATAGAAGATGTAACCATTCTATGGGATTACACCATCTACACAGACAGAAAAATTGAAGCAAACAGGCCAGACATTATTGTTAAAAACCAGAAGGAGAAAACTTGTCTATTAATTGATATGGCTTGTCCAGCGGATTGTAACATAGCAATCAAGGAATTTGAAAAACTGTCAAAATATAAAGACCTGGAAATTGAAATAGAAAAAATGTGGAAATTGAAAACAAGAGTTGTGCCAGTGATAGTAGGTGCACTTGGAATGATAAAAAATGGAACAAAACAACACATTGAAAGAATCCCTGGAAACCCCAGCTTAAGAGATATACAAAAAATTGTCTTATTAAGTACAGCCCACACACTAAGGAAAACGTTATCTATGTAATGCTGGGGATGATAGGGAAGATAGAAAAACATGAAATGGAGTCATAACAACACGCCACTACCTGCCTTAGGTCTCCCCGCAGACTTGGTTGGTAGTGAGACCAATGCAGAAATCGAAATATGATGAAAAATGACATAATAATAATATGATAGGGAGATAGAAAACCATGAAATGGAGCAATAACAACATACCACCACCTGCCTTAGGTCTTCCCGCAGACTTGATAGGTAGTGCGACCATAGCAGAAATCAAATTATGGTGAAAATAGCATAATAATAATAATAATAATAATAATAATAATAATAATAATAATAATAACAATTGTCTTATTAAGTACAGCCCACACACTAAGGAAAACTTTATCTATGTAATGCTGGAGATGATAGGGAAGATAGAAAAACATGAAATGGAGCCATAACAACACGCCACTACCTGCCTTAGGTCTCCCCGCAGACTTGGTTGGTAGTGAGACCAAAGCAGAAATCGAAATATGATGAAAAATGACATAATAATAATAATAATAATAACAATATGACAGTGAGACAGAATAAAACATGAAATGGAGCCATAGCAACACACCACGACCTGCCTTAGGTCTTCCCGCAGACTTGATAGGTAGTGCAACCATAGCAGAAATCGAATTATGGTGAAAATAGCATAATAATAATAATAATAATAATAATAATAATAACAATAATAATAATAACAATAATAATAACAATATGACAGTGAGATAGAATAAAACATGAAATGGAGCCATAGCAACACACCACGACCTGCCTTAGGTCTTCCCGCAGACTTGATAGGTAGTGCAACCATAGCAGAAATCGAATTATGGTGAAAATAGCATAATAATAATAATAATAATAATAATAATAATAATAATATGATAGGGAGATATAAAAAACATGAAATGGAGCCATAGCAACGCACCACGACCTGCCTTAGGTCTTCCAGTAGACTTGGTAGGTAGTGCGACCATAGCAGAAATCGAATTATGGTGAAAATAGCATAATAATAATAATAATAATAATAATAATAATAATAATAATAATAACAATTGTCTTATTAAGTACAGCCCACACACTAAGGAAAACTTTATCTATGTAATGCTGGAGATGATAGGGAAGATAGAAAAACATGAAATGGAGCCATAACAACACGCCACTACCTGCCTTAGGTCTCCCCGCAGACTTGGTTGGTAGTGAGACCAAAGCAGAAATCGAAATATGATGAAAAATGACATAATAATAATAATAATAATAACAATATGACAGTGAGATAGAATAAAACATGAAATGGAGCCATAGCAACACACCACGACCTGCCTTAGGTCTTCCCGCAGACTTGATAGGTAGTGCAACCATAGCAGAAATCGAATTATGGTGAAAATAGCATAATAATAATAATAATAATAATAATAATAATAATAATAACAATAATAATAACAATATGACAGTGAGATAGAATAAAACATGAAATGGAGCCATAGCAACACACCACGACCTGCCTTAGGTCTTCCCGCAGACTTGATAGGTAGTGCAACCATAGCAGAAATCGAATTATGGTGAAAATAGCATAATAATAATAATAATAATAATAATAATAATAATAATAATATGATAGGGAGATATAAAAAACATGAAATGGAGCCATAGCAACGCACCACGACCTGCCTTAGGTCTTCCAGCAGACTTGGTAGGTAGTGCGACCATAGCAGAAATAGAATTATGGTGAAAATAACATAATAATAACAACAACAACAATAATAATAATAATAATGATAATAATAATAATATGACAGTGAGATAGAATAAGACATGAAATGGAGCCATAGCAACACACCACGACCTGCCTTAGGTCTTCCCGCAGACTTGATAGGTAGTGCGACCATAGCAGAAATCGAATTATGGTGAAAATGACATAATAATAACAATAGTAATAGTAATAACGATCTGGAAATGGATAAATTGAAATAGCAAAAAATTGAAAAAATGTGGTAATTGAAAACAAGAATAGTACCAGTCATAATAGGTGCTCTTAGAATGATAAAAAAAGGAACACAACAAAACTTTGAAAAAATCCCTGGAAATCGCAGCTTAAGAGAAATATAAAAATTGTCTTGATAAGTACAGCCCACCAAGAAGAATTTTGTTCATGTAACGCTAGTGATGTTATGGGAGATAAAAACCCACAAATCTTGAAATGCATCCATAACAACGTACCCCTACCTGCCTAAGGTCTTCCCGAAGATTTGCTAGGTAGTGTGACCATGGCAGAAATCGGAATATAGTAGTAGTAGTAGTAGTAGTAGTAGTAGTAGTAGTAATAATAATAATAATAATAATAACAACAACAACAACAACAACTGTGATTATTATTTCTGTCTCAATTTCTGGGATAAGATGTTTTTATTATTTACATTAATACGTTCGGACTACTATTTTGTTGTTGTTATCACCTGATCGCCTTTTGTCTGAATTTCTGGGATCAAATAAAAGAGTACTGGATTTCTATGTGATGTCAGTTCTTCAATATGGCAGTGAATGCTGGACAATATCATCAAAGATGAAGGAAAAAAAACCTGAAGCAACTGAAATGTAGTTCTATACAGAAGGATGATGAGGATCTTCATGGATCGAGCATGTGAGCAATGATGAGGTTTTGGAAAAGATGAAAACGAAAAGGAAATTAATACTGAGCATCAGGAAAAACGTCTACGGCTATATCGTGTTGAATTGGTGTTCCCGTCCGATCACCGAAGTTAAGCAACATCGAGCCTGGTCAGTACTTAAATGGGTGATTATTTGGGAATACCGGGTGCTGTAAACGTAAGAACCAAGAATGGTCCACCGGTCCTCCAGGTTTGGGGGTTGGGTGCAGGGCTGACAACCTTGCCCCGTAAAAAAACAGTTTGTTACAGAAACAGCAACAAAAAGTTGCTGCCCTATGCACCATTGGGTGTGATGGATAAATGATGATGATGATCAGGAAGAGACAGCTGAAGTTCCTGGGACATGCAATGAGGAAAGAGGGCTTGGAGAACCTGATACTAACAGGCCAGATAGAAGGAAAAAGAGACAGGAAGGCAGAACGGGGGTTGAGTGGTGTAATAGGAGAAAGCGTGCTAATAGCCACCAGGGATATGGAGACGTGGAATGCCATAATCGCCTACGTCCTGAAAGGACAGGGCACATAGAAGAAGAAGAAGAAGAAGAAGAAGAAGAAGAAGAAGTTATCATTGTTTAATTCATGTACATTTTGACTATTTTCCTCGTCTGTGTTGTTATTATCACCTGGCCACCTACTGTCTGAAGTTTTTGGGTATGAAATTTTCATTGTTTACTTCATTTACATGTTAACTAACATCCTCATTTTTGCTGTTCTTCGGCCAATGGGCTCCCCAGCCACGCCAGGTGATTGTCAATCTGTGTCACGTGACTATGAGGACAACAATCCGAGTGTAAATAATAATAACAGAAAACTAGGAAACGCAAAAAAATATTTCTAAGAACCACAAAAACCATATTCTGCAAACAGCTTTGTCCATTTAAATTTTTTTTTGTAAATAACTGTCTTTCGCTTCATGAAGTTGAAACAAAAAAAAAATCACATCCTTCGCTTGCCATAGGTCATTGGTTATGACTCCGCATATGAAACAAGAGCAGTTTAAAAAAGATTTTATAATAATAATAATAACAATAATAATAATACATTGGTTATGACTTTTGGTCCTATTTATAAGACCCAACGTGCCTGGAAACTTTGGGTGGACTTTTGAACCCGTGCGTTAATCATAGGAATAATATGTGAATTAAAAATAGAAACAAAACATCCAGCATGACTTTTTCAGTGGATAAACAGGGAGCCTGTCCTTCAGGAGGGAACTTATCTGAGGACGAAAAGTCTGCCATAGGAACAAACGCCTACACAAAGAATGAATCTTCAGGTACCCATAACCAGCGTAATTTCAATGATGGCCCTACAAGTTCTACAGCCAGATCCATAACCGTACTTTTAAATGAAGAAAAACAAAATGGTCTCGTGAGAAGTAAAAAGTCGTTATGACTGCATTCCATGAAGCGTTACTCAAACCTCAGAAAAATATCACCCGCCGAACATATGATAAACTATCCAATGTAAGGTACATCATGCAAAATATTCGATTGGAAAAGGCTGAAGTGAAAGAATGAAAAAAGAAGTGCAACCGGAATAGACGAATCAACAAAACATGAAAGGGAACCGGAATCGAAAAAAGAAGTGCAACCGGAATAGACGAATCAACAAAACATGAAAGGGAAACCGGAATCGAAAAAAGAAGTGCAACCGGAATAGACGAATCAACAAAACAGGAAAGGGAACCGGAATCGAAAAAAGAAGTGCAACCGGAATAGACGAATCAACAAAACATGAAAGGGAACCGGAATCGAAAAAAGAAGTGCAACCGGAATAGACGAATCAACAAAACATGAAAGGGAACCGGAATCGAAAAAAGTAGTAACGTCACATAAGCCACAGGTCATAATGTAGAAACCGAGATACACACAAATCACTGTGAAGATAATGCTGAAAGTTTAGAAGTGTTGAAAAGGTGTGGACTTAATCATTCACAAGATGCCAATAAAACGAGTTTAAAACACATTGAACAGAATTATTTTACGGAAAACAAGAATAGTATGCATGAAGGCAAGGAAGAAATCACGTGCCTTATAAGTCAGACACAAAATATTGCAATGGAGAACAACTTCTAGAATTACAACCAACAAATCATACCCTCAAAACTATTAAGCTCTACAATGCAGCACTCAAATTAATTATGGATGAAGAAAACACTCATAGAAATCTCAATGAAGCAATATATGCATCAGCAATAGCAGCAAAAAACTTGAACATTAAAGTATAAAAGGTAGTTTCACAGACATGAAGATCCACCTTGGAAAAGAAAAATAGAAAAAATAATCGAACACCTTAGAAGTGAATTATCAGTAATCGATGAACCGAAAAGAGGAATAAATATAAGAACTAGAAAAGGCAGAAGAGTCGAAAGAAAATACGATATTAGAAATGAAAATGAAGTCCTCTCGACTAAAGAAAAAATAAAGCAAACAATACAACTGAAGACTCAAAGAAGAAGACGCTATGAGAAAAAACCAAGATTCTACAAATAGAACAAGATCTTTCAAACCGATGCAAAGAAAATTTACAGGGAAATAGGTAAACAAAGAATTAAAGTGACAGTCCACCTTTACCCTAAAATGGAAGAAGTTATACAGTTCTGGGAAGAAATATGAACTTGCTTTAACAAAAATAACATAGAAGCGGATTGGATTGCGCAAGAGATAGAACAAACGAAAAATAAACCAGCACAAACATGGGCTGGAATCACAGAAGAGGATGTTAAATGTACACTGAAAAAGAAAGCATACAACAGGACATCTCCAGGAACAGATAAAATTTCTTACTTTTGACTATATTACTTAAACACAGCGAAGAAAACAATAGCCAAAGAACTTCAAGAAATTGTTAACGATCCAACTAAAATTACAGCATGAATGACTAAAGGAATTACTTTTCTTCTACCCAAAAATAGTGACACACTTATCCCCAAAAACTACTGACCAATTACATGCCTTCCCACAACATACAAAATATTGACATCTATTTTAACAAAATAGTAATTATTTCTTCTTGGAAAGAAATGACACACTACCGCTTGAACAAAAAGGGTGCAAACGTGGCTGTTACAGATGTAAAGACCAATTCCTTATTAACCCTCTAGGGCCATTCGTATCATATTTGATACAGTATTTCCCTATAAGGAAACATTTGGTATTTCCCTATAAGGAAACATTTGGTATTCATTGACTGAGCAGTCAGTACTGCTTTCATTTGAAATTTATAAAATATTTCTTTCAAGGCTTGTTTTCATACTGTATCAAATATGATACGAATGGCCCTAGAGGGTTAATCTCAGTCTGTTTATCTATCTATCTATCTATTAACCCTCTAGGGCCATTCGTATCATATTTGATACAGTATTTCCCTATAAGGAAACATTTGGTATTTCCCTATAAGGAAACATTTGGTATTCATTGACTGAGCAGTCAGTACTGCTTTCATTTGAAATTTATAAAATATTTCTCTTAAAAAATCTTTCAGGAAAATATTTCTTTCAAGGCTTGTTTTCATACTGTATCAAATATGATACGAATGGCCCTAGAGGGTTAATAATATAATATGATTAAGGCTTCTACTTGTCATAAAGTGGGGGATCAGTTCTATATTGTTATGAAGTAATAAACAGATCCCCCACTAATTACTACTTAACCCTCTAGGGCCATTCGTATCATATTTGATACAGTATTTCCCTATAAGGAAACATTTGGTATTTCCCTATAAGGAAACATTTGGTATTCATTGACTGAGCAGTCAGTACTGCTTTCATTTGAAATTTATAAAATATTTCTCTTAAAAAATCTTTCAGGAAAATATTTCTTTCAAGGCTTGTTTTCATACTGTATCAAATATGATACGAATGGCCCTAGAGGGTTAACAATCGAATTCAAGCTCAAATCCTTCCTGGTTGAGCTCCATTACTTCCTTTCACTGGCTATACTAGGCCGTGTGGGTCCGAGATATCAGGTCAGATCCTCACGCAATCTTGCTTTTAGCCGCCTGCTAATATGATACGAATGGCCCTAGAGGGTTAATACGATGATCATGGAAAACAGTTTCAATGCAAAGAAAAATTTCAGTACTGCCTGGATAAATTATCGTAAGGCGTTCGATAGTGTACTATATTCCTGAATCTTGAAGTCTTTAAATATGTACAAAGTATCACTCGTTGTGTTCAGTTTCATCCATCAATGTATGCCGATATGGAAAACAGCACTTTACCTCAATCATATAAATGGAATCTATGAGTCTGGTGAAATTAACATCAACAGAGGAATATTTCAATGTGACTCTTTGTTTCCCTTAATATTTTGGATATCTCTAATAGAATTAACCAGCCAATTTAACAAGACATAATGTGGGTATAAAATTGCCCAAATTCTACATGGATGACTTTAACTTGTATGCTAGGAATGACAATGAGCTGGAAGGTTTTCTGCAAACTGTAAAATGCTTCAGTGAAGACATTAGAATGAAATTCAATTTGGATAAATGTGCTAAAGCCCCATTTTTATGAGGATCACTACAACAAACATCCTCAATTAGCTTAGATCCTGCTGTAACAATAAAAGAATTAAAGCCAGAAGAAGCTTATAAATACCTAGGTGTAAATGAGAGTGAAAAAATTCACCATAAAAAATGAAAGAAATAGTGCGTAAAGAGTACTATAGAAGACTACGACTGATATTAAAAACTGAATTGAATTCTCAGAATAGAATTATGACCATTAATAACCTTGCTATCCCAGTGGTTCAATATAGTTTTATAATCTTGATTGGATTCTAAATAACATCAGGCGATTAGATTCTAAGACAAGAATGATTATTTCCAAGCATAAGATGCATTATCCAAAGTCTGATGTAGACCGTCTATACATACCCCGTAAAGATGGTGGAAGAGGTCTTATTCAGCTATAATTGTGATACAAGACAACAACTATTGGATTACTAACATGTTGTTTACCCGTGCAACCAGACTGGCAACTGGGTCCCACCCATTCACAGTCAGGTTAGCCAAATTAGACGACAATTCTACTCCTGCAGCTTCCTCTCTCGCACTTCCCGCCTGTGGAACTCACTCCCGTATTCTTGCTTTCCTGACGGCTACGATCTCCAGAAATTTAAAAGCAAAGTTAATACTCACCTACTAACCACTGGACTCTAGCTCTCTCCCCTCCCCTGTATAATCTTTACGTTCTCTCCGCCCATGTATCTGTCATTGCACCTGCTTTCTCAGCTTTCTATTGTTCCTTTCTAACTAGCTTGTACTCCTCACTCTTTTCTAATTAATCCTTCTACATTTATGTAACCCCCTGCACATCAGTGGCGTTTCTGCCTTGCTCGGGGTGAAATGATTAAAAAAAAAACAAAAAAACATGGAAACAACAAAGGACTGGATGATACAAAAAGTCAAACAGCATGAAAACAGAAAGAAAAATGTTCAATAATGAAAGAAGGCAGTAAATACAAACAAGATTTACATTTAGTAGATTCTGTAGATAGCCAGAAGAGAACCTAAGAACCAACTACCGCAGCAAAAAATATGAAAAAGATAGCCAAGGATAAATCTCTTGAACAGATGGAACAACGCTGGCAAGACAAACCTCTGCATGGCCGATATCCAGAACGTGCTAATAAACCAATGTTGATAAAGTTAATACACATCGATGGTTACGAGCATCTGGATAAAAGTCTGAAACTGAAGACTTTGTTCTCGCTGTGAATATCTTTTCATTAAGAACTTTCAGGCAAACATCAAACGTAATAATGTTGATCCAAAATGTAGGTTCTGTGACAAATACCAAGAAACAATAGATTATCTAATCTCAGGATGCTTTGTACTTGCCCCTAATAAATATAAAAATTGTCATTATAGAGTGAGGCAATATTCACACTGGACAATGTGCAAACACTTTAGAAAATATGTAAACAAACAATGGTATGAATATCACCCAGCACCTGTTACAGAAATAAAACATTACACCATTTTCACAGACGAGAAATAGGCAGTATATTATTGTGACCCCACTCCCCCCCAAAAAAACTTGTCCACTAACTGATATGGCTTTTTCAGTGGATTATAATATAGCAACCAAGGAATTCGAAAAAATGTTAAAATATAAAGACCTGCAAATTGAAATAGAAAAAATGTGGAAACTGACTACAAAAATAGTACCAGTGGAAATAGGGGCACTTAGAATGATATAAACACATTGAAATAGGGGCACTTGGAATGATATAAACACATTGAAAGAATCCTTGGAAACCCCAGTTTAAGAGATACAAAAATATATTGTTAAGTACAGCCCACACACTAAGAAGAACTTTGTCTATGTAACGCTAGATAGGTCATGGGAGATAGAAACACTTGATATGTAGCCATAGCAACACACCACGACCTGCCTTAGGTCTTTCCGCAGACTTGGTAGATAGTGTGACCATAGCAGAAATCGAATTAGGATGAAATAGACAATTATTATTATTATTGTTATTATTTCTGTCCTAATTTCTGGGGAGAGATGTTTTCATTATTTACATTATTTACGCTCGGATATCCTCATCTTTGTTGTTATTATCACCTGATCGCCTTTTGTCTGAATTTCTGGGATGTGAAGTTATCATTGTTTACTTCATTTACATTTTGACTAACATCCTCATCTTTGTTGTTGTTATCACAATTCTTCGGTCATTGGAATCTTTAGTCAAACCAGAGGCTTTTCAGTATGTGTAACCTGACGATGAGAACAACAGCCTGAATGTAAGTCAGTTAGTTAAGTGCCGTACGCGATACACGCTTTGGGCGATCATGTTTCGAAAGAGACATGACTGACAGGACAGAAGATTTTCCCGAAGTAGGTTGTCATTGCTTTCTGCGGTAGACTGGTTGCCAGCCAAGGTTTTAAAACCCAATCTGTCCTATTATTTAACCCAGGAAAGGAAGAGGGAAGAGACGGATTAATACCTTTCCCAAGGGTATTTGTGAGTAAGTGAATGCAAGGAATTCAACTGGAATTCGAACTCGGTTCTCACCAAACTTCACACAAATATTCTTTAGACTAAGTCTGAGCACCAGGACCATGGATTAGTTTTAAAGCTTTCATTACACCCGACAAAGGCGGGCTATACTACTAGTGTGTGTGTGTGTGCATATATATATATATATATATATATATATATATATATATATATACTAGGTGCGATTAGTAAATTGTCGCAATTATTATATTATTTTAAATATTCTTTAGACTGAGTCTGAGCTCCAAGACCATGGATTAGTTTTAAAGCTTTCATTAAACCCGAGCAACGAAAAAATATTTCTAAGAAGCGCAGATCTTTGTACGACTCTATTCGGGAATTCATTTAATCAGCTTTCAAACTTTACAAACAACCATTTTGACACCTGGCCATTATGTTACTTCCGCTTACAAAACAACGATGCGCAGCGCGTAAGCGTCGAGAAGACACGACAAACAGGGCAAGTTGATTTTTTACTTTTTTAGAAAATTATCATTGAACTCGAAATATGGGGTTTGATGCGATAAGTATTGGCAGAAAAAAAATTAGATTCATAACTTTTACCAATTTTTGAGCATTTAGTGTGAAATAGCGTTTGAAATACAAGTACAGAAATACCTTAATTTCCACAAGATTTGCCGACAAACTGACTTCAAAATTTTATTATTTCAAGAATAAATTCAAATAAAGTTTATATATTTTGTATTAGATACATTGAACAGAAATTTATTCAAAATGTATCTTCTAATTATGAATCACCACTAGAAAAATATGTATTTTTTTTTTAACTGGGTTTGATAGGGAGAAGAGATTATTATATTAAGTATTAGTGGGGGATCAGTATATTACTATCGAAAACAGATCCCCCACTTTATGCCATGGCTATAGAACCCAATCTGTCCTGTTATTTAACAGTTGAAAGGAAGAGATGGATTAATACTTTTTCCAAGGGTATTTGTGCGTAAGTGAATGCAAGAAATTCAACTGGAATTCGAACACGGTTCCCCGATTAACCGCTGTGTACCAACGAGAAATCGGGGAGCCGATTCTTTATTAGTGATTCTGTAGCGACAGTCTACGAGACTCGATAAAGGAGGGGCCTCACCAATATCTACAGACATCATTCGCTTGAAGCCATTTTAATCATTGATATGAGAAAGCAATTGCATAACAATTGACAGTTTAGACATGATTGGACGGTGCCATACTGAACATTCAAGTGAGAGTCTCGATCTGACGACAAAGAGAAGCAGACAGATGAAAAGAAAAGAAGAGAAAATAATTGCGTGTCTGTTTTAAATCTATTTTTTAATTTTTAGTTCTTTTCATAACAGCCATTTAAGTTGCAACTCGCTGGGCCTGAGGCCAAACAAAATAAAATATAAGAGAGAAATTGGTTTAGAAATACGATAAACTGAACGAACAGTGGAGCAATTAAAGCAAATGAAGCAATATTTGTATAATTATCAAAAAGCTATAAATTTTATTATAAGATAAAGCATTATCAATATTGTTAATTTTTCGACCAGTTAATACCTGGGAAATGTTCTAACAAAAAAACGGAAAGTGCGACACAGAGAACCGAAGGCGAATTGGCATGGCGAAGGAAGCATTACAGAAGTTGAGTAAAGTATTAAGAAACAGGACAATTTCGCTAGAAACAAAGAAAGTATTGGATTGCTATGTGATGTCAATTCTTCAATATGGCAGTGAATGCTAACAATATCATCGAAGACGAAGGAAAAACTTGAAGCAACTGAAATGTGGTTCTACAGAAGGATACAGCGGATATCATGGATCGAGCATGTGAGCAATGATGAGGTGTTGGAAAGGATAGAAACGAAAAGGAAATTAATACTGAGCATCAGGAAGGGACAGCTAAAGTTTCTGGGACATGTAATGAGGAAAGAGGGCTTGGAGAACCTGATACTAACTGGCCAGATAGAGGGAAAAAGGAAACAGGGGAAAGCAGCGGTTAACATATTTGAAGGACCTGATCAGGTGGATGGCGAAACGAGGGGTGCGTAGTGTAACAGGAGAAAGCGTGCTAAGAGCCACCAGGGATAGGGAGACGTGGAAAGCCATAATCGCCTACGTCCTGAAGGACAGGGCACATAGAAGAAGGAGATTTCTTTCATAGTAATTTCAGTTTTCGTTACGTAAGTAGTATTCTCTTCCTGTGTGACAGTGATTGCCGGGCGATCTTCTCAAAGATGAAAAGGAGACTTAAAGCAACGGAAAAATGGTTCTACAGAAGGATGCTAAGGATACCGTGGACCGAACATGTAAGTGTCGACGAAGTTTGAAACAAAAAGCAAACTAATACTGATCATCAGCATTAGACAATTGAAGTTTCTGAAACACATAATAAGGAAGGAGGGCTTAGAAAATCCGATACTCACAAGACAGGCTGAGAGCAGGTAGATGAAAATAAAAGAACGCATAAGCTACTTAGTGGGCTTGACTAAATGAATTTCTGAACAGGGCTTAGGAGAAATAACAGAAAAACCAAAGTTTATTAAGAGATACAAGGGACAGGAAATTGTGGTGAGCCATGATCACCTTCGTTTTGGTAGATCTCAGCGAATACTCTCAGGATTTTTTGAAAGACGAACGGAGGCATTGACGTCCCCTTCGCGAGAGATGACGCCAAGGACCTTGATTCAGGAGGGAACTTCGTATGCTTCACGACAGGAACCTCCTCGATGTCTTTGCAGATCCACCTGTTGTTCTACCTGTTGCTCGTCTGGTCCTGGATGAATTCAGCATTCTTTCAAAAGGGCCTGAATGTCACCGTTGAGATCTACTAGGAGGTGCTGAAGAGCGTGGTGAATCCCTGGATAGACGAGATCGCCGCTGGACGCCCGTACGTCTTCCAGCAGGACTCCACTCCTGCACACAACGCCAAGACGACACGGGCGTGGCTGTTCAACAATGTTCCACACCACTAGTCGCCGAACTTGTGGCCGCACTCCTCACTCGACTGCAACCCCTTTGACTATTTCTTCTGGGGCGTGATCGAGGCCAGGACCAACAAGCAAGCCTACAACTCGGTCCACTCTCTGAAAGCTGCTATCGTGGAGGTGTTCGCCGCTGTGGACAAGGACATGGTTGCCAAAGCGTGTGATTCATTTTGCGCCTGCCTTGAAATGGTCGTCGCAGCCCGTGGTGGTGACATTGAAAAATAATATAGTATGTAACCCTAACAGTTGCTAAATAAACTGTCGGGTCTTTGCATATACAACTTTTGTTTTTATTGCTTATTTCGTTTTCTTTTTGTCAAGTGTTGGATTTTGCTGCAACACCCTGTAATAGTCGATAAAGTTTACTTTAATAAAACCCCAAGCGAATATTGATACTATTAGTAATACTAATGTAATAAAAAGCAAGTGAAATTAAGATGTAAAGAATTGTACTAAAAAACAAATTAAGCTTGGCAATGCTTCATCTAATAAAATTTCCAGAGAATATTACTACTACTAATACTACTAATATAAGAATAATAAAATAAAATTAACATGAAAAGAAATTCTAGTCAAAAATGCATAATGGTTGACAATACTTCATCTAATATAAAATCCAAGAGAATATTCTTATTATTAACGTAATAAAAAGTAACAGAAATTAAGATGAAAAAAATAGTAGTCAAAATGAATAATAATTGACAACGCTTCATCTCATAAACATATTTCTATTGATTTGAAATTATATTACCTTTTTGTGGGTTTTCAGGGTTTGAAAACATGATATAACTTCTACTGAAGAAATGTTGCTGATGTCACGATTTTTTCCGCCTATCCCTTACCAGTCACCTGACCACTTCAATATTCTCGATGTTATAACTATGTGATGCATTCTGTCAATCTGTGGGTTAATGACATCATGACTCTCACTACCAATCAACACTTAGCAATTCTTGGAATATCGTGGCTCATAATGAAATCACCACCAGCCAATTATTCTCCGTAAAAGTGTCGCCATAAGGGCCCTGCGAAGGAATTGAAAAACTTAACGTGGATAGAGTCGAAAATTACTGCCTTCAGGTGAGATTGCCGGACGCGCAGGAAGAGTGATCACTCCGGATTCAAATCCCACTTATTGCTTGTGATTCCAAAGATAACGAATGCACAGTCACATCGAGATAATACATCCGAAGGCCTAAAAATTTGTAGACATAACTCCAACAGCTATACGGGAATTTTTTTATAATCGTGTGGCCCCAAGCAAGGCATTTTTACTGGGGGTGTCAAAAAGAGGTTATGAGAAGGAAGGGAATACCGGAGAAAAGAACATAAGAGAAACAATGTAAGTCAGTGAGACAGGAGATGACTGTTAACTTTACATTTGAATTCTTGAAGATTGTAGCTGTCGAGAAAGCAAGTAAGCGGAAGGGAATTCTACAGGCGGGAAGTGCGAGAAAAGAAGCTGATGGAGTAGAATTTGCGTCACAGTAAAAGGGTGAGATCTAGTTGCTAATCTTGTGGCTAGAGGAAATTTATATATAGGGGCTACCAGTGAGCTAAATTCATCGGAGCAGAAAGTATTTGTAGAAGAGACACAGGGTAGCCACACTGCATCGGTGAGAAAACAACTGTATCCTAGCTGTCAAGTCAGAGTCGATCACATTACAGATTCTCCGTTGAATTTTGTCAAGGACACCTAGGTGGATAGCAGGAGCACCGGACCAGGTATGGCAGCAATATTCAATGCATGGGCGGATGGTAGATTTGTGTATGTGCAGGATTGTTTCAGACGGGAAAAATTTCTTGGCCCTTCACAGAGAACCGACCTTCTTAGTAGCAGATTTAGCTATGGATTCTATATAGTCATTCCACTTGAGGTCTGATATGAGTTAATCCGAGGAGGCGCAGTGGTTTACTCTCAGGGAGACAAGCCTGATCCATGCTAATTGGAGGGGGTAGAAGCGATTGTCTGTGATAGTTAAATAGATAGCATCTTCGTTTTGGAAGCATTAAAATTTACGAGCCATTTCTTACTCCAGTCCACCACGGACTGGAACGAGGTTTGCTTTGTCAGCTTCGGCAGATTTTTGATCGAGACGAGAGTAAAGCGTAGTGTCGTCAGCATATATGATTACTTGGGATTTTATGACATCGGGGAGATCGTTAATATAGATAAAGAAAAGCGTAGGACCTAGAATAGAGTCTTGAGGGACACCCGCGTTCGTGTGATAGTATAGGGAGGCTTGTCCGTTCAATACTACCTTCATTGTACGATTTGAAAGGAATCACTGGATTAGGTCAAACAATTGTCCAGTTATACCATAGCCCCGTGGCTTCCATAGAAGGCCAGCATGCCAGACTCTGTCAAACGCTTTGGAGATGTCAAGGGCAACATTTCGGGCTTCGCCGTTCTTGTCGAGGCCCTGGTGTATATACTCAGTGATGGTCGTGAGCATATCAGCAGTAAACTTGGTGAAGCGGAAACAATACTGTTTGTCAGAGAAACTAAAATTTGTTCTACTCCAATTAAAAACATAAAATAAAAAAATAAAAGTTTTAACTTAAAGTCCAAACTACCTGCAACAAAGAATTCTGACAAGTTAAGATAAACCAACGAGAAGAACGTTTAATTCAGCAAAGCAAAATATAACCATAGAGAAATGCAATTTTCACTTCCCGACACTGGAATTCTCTTCCAAATGATTGCTTCCCCGATGGCTACAATCTCCAGGAGTTTAAATGTAAGGTCAAGAGACACCTCCTAACACACTAACCTGCTCCCATTCTATCAAACACTCTTCCCATCTTCCCAACCCTCATCCTCGCTATCCTTACTCATCTGTCACCTTCCTCCTGACATTCCCTATGTCTAACCACTCCTTCTCTTTACCTTCCCCTATGTAGCCCCATGCGCAATAGTGGCAGTGGAATGCCTTGCTTGGGGTGAGATGATTAAAAAAAAACACTCTTCCCATCTGCCCAACCCTCATCGTCGTATCCTTACTCATCTGTCACCTTCCTCCTGACATTCCCTATGTCTAACCACTCCTTCTCTTTACCTTCCCCTATGTAGCCCCATGCGCAATAGTGGCAGTGGAATGTCTTGCTTGGGGTGAGATGATTAAAAAAAAATGCAAACAAATGACGACTTACATTTAAAGAATTCAAGTCTAAATGGAATCCAGCCCGCTGGACATGCGAGAAGAAGTGGCGATTTTTAAGAGGTGGAGAGAAATAAATTTTTTACTTTTAGCAGAGGCCAATAATCGATGGGGAATCAGATATCTTACTACCCTCTAAACTAGCTATATGAGTGACCCACTAGCAGAAATGGGTAGGGGTTTTTCAACCGGGTGATTACGGAAAAAAAAAACGGATTTAAAGTTCAAACTACTTGCAACAAAAAATTCTGACAAATTATGATAAACCAAGGAATCCTTTTTTGAAGATAAATATCGTTTCTTTTACGATTCTATATATTTGAAACTTTTCGGGCTTTTTTTTTTTTGATCGAGTTAACCCCGAACAAGGCAGTAAAACCACTAACACCCAAAGGGTTACATGGTGTGAAGAAATTAAAAAACAGAAACATTATGAAGAAGAAGAAGAAGCGAGAACAACAGAAGAGGAATCAGAACGACGGTAGATGGGCAGCTCGAGGTGGTGTAATGGTTAGCAAGCTCGTCTCGCTAGAGTCATTAAAATTGAGTAGTGAGTTCAATCCTCACTGGGTGTCCCATATATTTGGCCGTGTGCTACATCTAAGCTTTGCTTAGAATATTACCATATAATTATTGACGGCTACAAATTCTGGTTTCTTTTAAATATAATTATTCCTGGTTTCATTATGTTGCTGTGGTGAGAATAGAAAATTACGAAATCATTTTTATTGGTAGGTTTACAATCGTTACTTCGTCACCTTAGTTGAAGGTCAATATCAGTACAGATTAATTTCTTCATAATTTCATCCCAAGCAAGAGAGTAAAGCCGCTAACACCCAAAGGGTTACTGGATGTGAATGAATCAGGAAAGAGAAACATTATGAAGAAGCGAGAACAACAGAAGAGGAATCAGAGAGACAGTAAATTACGATCGACATTGCATTTAAATTATTGAATATTAAAACTGACTGGAAATTAAGCTGATGGTTCGTGGGTGGTTAAACGTGTATATACGAATAGACGAGGAAAAGTTCTCAGCCTTAACCAAGAAAATTGTAATGCTCGTATTTTTGGGAAGTGCTTCCGGTCGAAAACATTTCTTCATCACTTAATATATTCGGAGGTAAATATTCACACATACACACATGCATGTATACACTAATAATTTTATTTATTTATTTTATCTCATAGAAGGCAATAAAGTCACTAAGACACAGGGAGTTACAGGGTGTGGAATAATTAGGAAGAGAAACATTAATAATGAGCGGGAAGAGGAAATATTAAGCAGGAGGACAGTAGACAGCGATTGACGCTGCATTTAAATCTTTGCAGATTTAAAACATGGTGCGGAAGGGAGTTCCACAAGCGAGATGTGTAAGAAAAGAAACTGTTAGCATAGAATATACACTAACAGCCATAATTATGAAAAAAAAAAAAGATGTATTTCATACTATTTTTAGTATTTATTGCCAGGTGGATAATTCCAAGTGAAAATAGAATTGTTCTTTTGTTATTATTACTTTGCAAAATTTTACAAGACAAATAGCGACAATTTACCCATCGCACCCTGTTGATTTTATATATATATAGTCAAGTGGATAATTCCAAGTGAAAATAGAATGGTTCTTTTGTTAATACTGCACAATAACATGTGCATCAAATGAACTGTTTTGGTGTATAGTTTTTGTGCTCTCTTCCCCATGCTAGTCTCTTCTTATTGGCTGGCCGAAGTAAAGGTTTCCTGGTTGCCTTGTAAAATTTTGAAAAGTAATAATTGACTTTAAGTTTGACTTTTGTTTAATGGCATATCAAATTCTGTGGGTTATTTAATGCCAAAAATGTGGGGTTTTAAGGTATGTTCTTAATGTTCAGTTATAATAAGAAGGTTGATTTAGTCAGATTTTAATGAAAATTTTCTTATTATTCTTTTTTATTTTAGAAAACTGAAAATGTCTTCTAGTTTTGTATTCAAAAATGTTTTGCCAAGAATAAATTTTCTTCAAAAATGTGTTATGGTAATAATTTTTTCTTCAAAAATATATTGTTGGTAATATTTTTCCTTCAAAAATGTATATTTTTCTATAAAAGTCTATTTTTATGTATATATTTCTATAAAAGTGTATTTTTATAATTTCATAATGTTTTGACCCTAGTTTGGAGGTTAACTATTTGTCCATAGCTGGGACCCTAACAGGTGTTACCACTCCAAGTCAGGGTGTACCTAGGAACAACAGAAATTAAGAAGTGGTTCCATGCTTTTCACAACTCCGCATTCAGAGGCCTTGATGCCGGATCAAAGTAATAATAACAAAAGAACCATTCTGTTTACATTTAGAATTATCCACTTGGTAATAAATACTAAAAATAGTAGGAAATGCATATTTTTTTTTTATAACTGGGGTGGCCTAGTAATTATGGCCGGTAGTGTACATCTTGTTATTGGGCAAAATGATATATTTAGGGACACAATTTACTTACATTGTGCTGACCCGGGATATTCAGTAATATGTCTTTTGCAAAAAAAAAAAAAACTTTCATCATTATCTGCTTGTGTATCCTTTTTTTTTTAAAAAATCCTATCGCCCCAAGCAAGGCATTTTACTGGCACTATTTTACAGGGGGTTACATAAGAGGAAAGTTATGAGAAAGAGTGAAAGGTTATAGGGGGTGTCAGGAAGTGGGTAAGACAAGGATGAGAATACTGATGAGAGTGGAATGAACGGAGAGAGGAGCATGAGAGAGAGGATGCAGGTTAGTAAGATAGGAGGTAACGACTTTACATTTAAACTCTTAGAGATTGTAGCTGTTGAGGAAGCAAGTAAATTGAAGGGAATTCCACAGGCGGGAAGTGCGAGAAAAGAAGCTGTTTGAGTAGAATTTGCGTTTATAATTTATTGGTTTCACAGTAAAAGGATGCGACCTAGTTGCTAATCTTGTGGCTCGAGTAAATTTATATATAGTGGGCATCAGTGAGCTAAGCTCATTGGAGCAGAAGCCGTGAAAGTATTTGTAGAAAAAAACACAGGAAAGCCACATTGCGCCGGTGAGAAAGTGACTGTATCTGAGCTGCCAAGTGGAGATCTATCACATTACAAATTCTCCATTGGATTTAGTCAAGGACACCTAGGACATCCTGTGTCGTGTGTGTCACTCTTGTTGTTACTCCTCATCAAATATTTCTTCTCTTCTAGGATTTATTTGATACATTTTCCTTTCTTTTCCATTTCTCTCTAATAATCTAAAAAGTAATTTAACTCTTTTTAATTATTTGCTCACCACTGCTGTAGCCTGGTATCGAACTCACAACTCTTTCGGTCAAGTCACTGGAACTAACCATCGTCTACACCCATTAAGCCATGTGTTTTTAACGACATTTATTTATTTAAAAGAAATTTTTTCTAAGTTCTAAGTTTTCTATTTAACTTCGCTATTATTTTAACTACCTTCACTCTTTGGCAATGTTTATTGTTTTAAAAAGTCATTATTAGAATGGTGTGCGTTGTGGTACAGTGGATATCAGCTCGGAATTAGAAATCGGGAAGCCGAGTTCGAATTCCAGTTGAATTCATTACATTCATTTACGCGCAAATACCCTTGGGAAAGGTATTTATCCGCCTATTCTCCCAGTTATGGGTTAAATAACAGGACATATTTGGTTCTCTAGCTTTGGCTGACAACCAGTCTACTGCAGAAAACAATGTCAATCTACTGCCCAGTCAGTCGCCCAAAGCGTGTATCACGTATGGCACTTAACTGACTGAGTGAATAAAACCTAAACGTATCATGAATGTGAATTTATCCATTTTTTTTTTCTTGAGAATTGATAACAAAAATAATAAACTATTTGTTTATTAGATTGTTTATTTACCCTATGTTTTATATTGTTTGATTGCTGGACTGCTATGTAATGTCAGTGAATGCTGGACAATATCATCGAAAATGAGGACAAAACTGGAAGCAGCGGAAATGTGGTTCTACAGAAGGATGCTGCGGATATCGTGGACTGAGCATACAAGCAACGATGAGGTGTTAGAAAGAATGGCAACAAAAAGGAAATTAATACTGAGCATCAGAAAGAGACAACTGAAGTTCCTGGCACACGCAATGAGGAAGGAGAGCTTAGAGAACCTGTAACTGACTGGCCAGATAGAAGGAAAAAGAGACAGAGGAAGGCAGCGGATAACATATTTGGAGGGCCTGATCAGGTGAATGACGGAACGGGGGTTGCCAGGAGTAACAGGACCAAACATACTCAGAGCCATAAGGGATAGGGAGACGTGGAGAGTCATACTTGCTGAAGGGATAGGGCACATAGAAGACGAAGAAGGTTATATTGTTTAATGGAGCTGTTGGCTAAACCTTTCCCAATTGCTAATCGATTGGAACTTCATAAAATTATAAATAATAAACATTTCGTTAGAGTTGGTTTACATATTTTAAAAATTTAGCCAATATGTTTAAATTTACGAATAAAAATTCTTTTCATATCTATTTCTTTATAAATATTTTATTGCATGATTTTTTATACAATTTTATTAGTTTTTAGAATGTTGTAAATATAAAATTATCCTTGTAATAATCAATCTAATAAATAAATATTAATTAATATTTTTTTTATTCTCAAGAACGAAAAATAGGTATTAATTAATTTTCATCATATGTTAAGGTGTTATTGCAATTATAATTATTGCTTTAAAAAATATACATTGCTGAGGAGTCAAGATAGTTAGGGTCCTGTGCATGTCGGTAAACTGAATCCGGCAGCAAGGCCTCTGATCGGGGGGTGGTTGTGAGGAACATGTAACCACCAAATTGCTGTTGTTCTCAGGTCAACATCGACCCGGAGTGGTAGCACCTGTTAGGGTCCCAGCTATGGGCAAATAGTTAACCCCCCAGACTGGGGGTGTGCACCCGTATCTGGGTCAACATAAATTGACGGTTCACCGCAGAGTTTCTCAACCTGGGCGATATCACCTACCGGTGGAGGTTCTCGACTGTTTAGTGTACACTGAGCAACTGAACAGAAAATGGTGGGTAATAAATATATATAAAAAAAAGAGACTAAATGGGAATAATTGGGTCATCTTTACATCATCTATATTGGTCGGTCTGTTGTCCTCATCTTCGTTGTCGTGTTATATAGCAATATACAACAAACAACACGGGTATATATATAAAAATATAAAGTATATTTTTATTAGACGACGATAACCCGTGTGGCACAAGGACAGAGAATTGAGAGCGCGCTTCTAATGGGGGTTGACGGGGGGGGGTCGTATCTGTACCTCCTCTGGTCTGGCTGTCTCGTCTCTCTGCCTCTACTCGTCTGTCGTGAAATCCGTGCCCGAGGTCTTTTTATCTCCAAACCGGTACTTCCGATTTTTTGCCTCGCCTACGCACGCCCACGTAATTCTCAGAGACACCTGTTCTGTTTGCCTCTTGTAGCCATTTCCGCTACTGCCGGAAATAAGGTCAAACAACCATCCGTTCCTTTCAACGGCCGGAAAACGCCCCCGCTTCCTCACTTCCTCGGGTGGGCCTAGATTGTTATATTACAGTCGTATTCACGATGTTTCGGCTGTTGTACGCTCAGCCCTTCTTCAGGTGATTGGAATTTTGAACTGAAACCCTTATTCTCTAAAGGACACATTGCGTAGTGGATTAAAGCGTTGGTTAGCCTCAAGAAAGGGATGAATCCACCTGTTTTCACCACAACTATGGATTAAATAGAATCACTTGTATCAATAAATAATTATTATCTTTGAAATATTATTAGAATCTAAAATTATTTTCTGGTTTTAAATAACCTGTAAAAGTTTGACAAACTGTAGAAAAAAAAACAAACAAACTGAATCACTCACAACCAATGAGTCACGGGAAAAGTCATGATTCATAAGGTACATAGATCACATACAACAACATGGTAGACCTCGAAAGTTGAGTTAGGTTGCACACTGTATCAGCGCTAGGTCATTCTCATAACTCTCACAACAGACCTCACGAGGAATGACTATATAGAATCCATAGCTAAATCCGCTGCTAAGAAGGTCGGTTCTATGTGTAGGGCCAGGAAGTATTTTCCGTTTGAAACCATCCTGCACATATACAAATCTACTATCCGCCCGTGCATTGAATACTTCTGCCATATCCGGTCGGGTGCACCTGCTATCCACCTAGGTGTCCTTGACAAAGTCCAACGGAGAATCTGTAATGTTATCGATCCCGACTTGGCATCCGCCCGTGCATTGAATACTGCTACGATATCCGGTCGCGTGCTCCTGCTATCCATCTAAGGGTCCTTGATAAAATACAACGGAGAATCTGTAATGTGATCGATCCCGACTTGGCATCCGCCCGTGCATTGAATACTGCTACGATATCCGGTCGGGTGCTCCTGCTATCCACCTAGGTGTCCTTGACAAAGTCCAACGGAGAATCTGTAATGTGATCGATCCCGACTTGGCATCCGCCCGTGCATTGAATACTGCTACGATATCCGGTCGCGTGCTCCTGCTATCCATCTAAGGGTCCTTGATAAAATACAACGGAGAATCTGTAATGTGATCGATCCCGACTTGGCATCCGCCCGTGCATTGAATACTGCTACGATATCCGGTCGGGTGCTCCTGCTATCCACCTAAGTGTCCTTGACAAAATCCAACGGAGAATCTGTAATGTGATCGATCCCGACTTGGCATCCGCCCGTGCATTGAATACTGCTACGATATCCGGTCGGGTGCTCCTGCTATCCACCTAGGTGCCCTTGACAAAGTCCAACGGAGAATCTGTAATGTGATCGATCCCGATTTGGCAGCTACGATACAGTTGCTTTCTCACCGACGCAGTGTGGCTTCCCTGTATCTCTTCTACAAATACATTCATGGCTTCTACTCAGATGAACTTAGCTCACTGGTACCCCCCATTTATGAATTTGCTCGTGCCACAAGATTAGCAACTAGGCCCCACCCTTTTACTGTGAAGCCAATAAATTGTAAACGCAAATTCTACTCCAGCAGCTTCTTCCAGCCTATGGAATTCCCTTTCGTTTGCTTGCTTTCCCGACAGCTACAAACTTCAAGACTTCAAATGTAAAGTCAATAGTCATCTACTATCTCATTAACTTGCTTCTTCTCTTTCTCATGCTTTTTTCTTCGTTCCCTCCACTCTTAGCAGTATTCTCATCCTTCTCCTACCCTCTTCTGACGCCCCCTGTGGCCTGTCACTCTTTCTCATAACTTACCTCCTATGTCACCCCCTGCTCAACAGTGACAGTAAAAAAAAGACTTACCTTTGTGGCGAGTGTGGCGCTGTGTAAGATATCGCCTGGCCAGAAAAGCTGAGAGGCAACTGTGACTGCTGTCAGGCTTAGACTGACATTACCGCCGGCGTCAAAGGTTGTATCAAGGTTGTGCTCATCGTGGTAGATATACTTTCGGACGGCGTTGTGCAGTACGGCTAAAACGATGGAAAACCCGCCAAAACCGAGGAGCATTAGCAAGGCACTTTCATGTTTCTCCAGCACGGCGGTCACTCTGTAAAAAACAACAAAATAAGTAATAATCTATGCAATGAAGATCCGTTTTATGTATGTTAGGTTGTGCATTTGGTAATACAGTAAAAACAGCACACCGCAACATGATTTTTGTTAGCGCAATACCGTTAAAACAAAACAATGTTTAATTAATAATAAAAAACAAAACTGGTAGAAAATTTCAAGGGCAGATAATTCTATGCCTGTTAGCGATTACTTACATAATTGTTTCTTTTTATAATTAATGAGACATTAATAAAAATAAGTACGAAAAAAATCCATGTCTATATTTTTATCCACCAGCTATCAATAACAAAATTTTAATAATAATAATAATAATATTAATAATAATAAAACCAAAAAGAAGAAACTTGCTTATTAATTGATATGGCTTGTCCAGCGGATTGTAACCAAGGAATTCGACAAACTGTCAAAATATAAACACCTGGAAATTGAAATAGAAAAAAATGTGGAAATTGAAAACAAGAATCATACCAGTGGTGATAGTGGGTGCACTTGGAATGATAAAAAAATGGACCCCCCCCCCACAAAAAAAACACATTGAAAGAATCCTTGGAAACCCCACTTTAAGAGATACAAAAAAGTATCTTGTTAAGTACAGCCCACACACCAAGGAGAACTTTGTCTATGTAACGCTAGAGATGTTAGGGAGATAGGAAAAAAACAGGAAATGGAGCCATAACAACACACCACGATGTGCCTTAGGTCTTCCTGCAGACTTGGTAGGTAGTGCAACCATAGCAAAAATCGAATTATAATGAAAAATGACATAATAATACACTAGGAAGAATTATGGCCATGTAACGCTAGATGTGCGTTGTGGTGCAGTGGATATCGGCTCTGAACGAGTTCGAATTCCAGTTGAATTCATTGCATTCGCTTACGCGCAAATACCCTTGGGAAAGGTATTAATCCGTCTCTACCCTCAAGTTATGGGTTAAATAATAGGACAGATTGGGTTCTATAGCCTTGGCTGGCAACCAGTCTACCGCAGAAAGCAATGGCAACCTACTGCGGGATAATCTTCTGCCCAGTTAGTCATGTTTCTTTCGAGACATGATCGCCCAAGCGTGTATCACGTATGGCACTTAACTGACTGAACGCTAGTGATGTTATCAGAGATAAATGAAATGTAGTAATAACAACACAAAACTACCTGCCATGCATTTTCTGTTCTATCAGATTAAACGAAGGCAATACATCACTGACACACCCACAGGGTTCAATCAATTTTCGGGTGTTAAAGTTCTGACTAGGTTGAGGAATTACATTTATTACAATTATAATTTTTTATCTAGCCTACAACCATACTCTTCTTTGGAACATGTGGAGAATATCTCTGGCTCAAAGTGATAAACCCAACACTGAACATGGATTCAAATAAAACTAGTCGAACCTCCTTCGAATAATATCAGATTTTCCCATGATATGATCAGGTGTCAGAAGACGTGACGCCCTCCCACTCCTGAAAAGAAACCAATTTGATTGTGCAAAATATTCTCAACTCTCTCACTGGATATGCTAATAGCATTAGCTACGAGGATCATTCAATAAACAAGGTGAATTGTTCGGTATGAGGACTTCTACGAGGGTCATTCAATAAATAAGGTGAATTTTTCGGTATGAGGACTTCTACGAGGGTCATTCAATAAACAAGGTGAATTTTTCGGTATAAGGACTTCTACGAGGGTCATTCAATAAATAAGGTGAATTTTTCGGTATAAGTACTTCTACGAGGGTCATTCAATAAACAAGGTGAATTTTTCGGTATAAGGACTTCTACGAGGGTCATTCAATAAATAAGGTTAATTTTTCGGTATAAGAACTTCTACGAGGGTCATTCAATAAATAAGGTGAATTTTTCGGTGCAAGGACATCTACGAGTGTCATTCAATAAATAAGGTTGAATTTTTCGGTATAAGGACTTCTACGAGGGTCATTCAATAAATAAGGTGAATTTTTCTAAGGGGAATTTTTCTAATACAGATAGAAGCTTACTTTTTTTTATTTATTTTTTTCAACGTAGTCTCCTAGCAGTGTCACACACTTTTCCCCTTTGTGCACAAGCTTCCGTTTTCCTGCAGCGTAAAAATCTTTGGACCGATGTCTCAGCTAATCGCTCACAGCACTTTTGACTTCATCCTCACTTTCAAACTTCTTTAAACAATTTAACCCACTTGTAGACATTTTTTTGGCTGAAACATGTGGCACCATACACAGTTGACATTCTCCTATGAATTTCAACTGGTTTGCACCCTTCAGCAACCAAATTCCTGATAACCGAAGCATGCTTCTTGGTCGGCCATCTTTGTTAATCTCCAAAAATCTCAAAGTTATTTTTCAATCTGCAAACAAAATTAAATCCCTTTGAAAAAGAAGTAAAGAAAAAAATTTAAAAAAGTAAGCTTCTATTACTATTAGAAGTCCTTATACCGAAAAATTCACCTTATTTATTGAATGACCCTCGTAGATGTCCTTGTACCGAAAAATTCACCTTATTTATATAATGACCCTCGTAGAAGTCCTTATACCGAAAAATTCACCTTATTTATTGAATGACCCTCATATTTGACATATTGTCAATCGCCTGTCACCCATCAACATTTTGTGAACACGGTCAATATTTTCCTCAGCATGAATCATTTCCCTGTAGGCAGTTGACAACATGACGGTGCCAAATGTTTGTCTGTTTTCAAGAAAATTCGCTACTTCTTACATTTGAAGTCGTATTTGAACAGTCATATCAGTTTTGGGCATTCGGCGTGGTGTAATGTTTAGCATATTTGTCTTGTTAAATCAGTTGGATCCTCACTGGGGGCCCTTTGATTTCGACCTTGTGCCACATCTAAGATACGCTTAGAAAACCACAATATCAATCATTGGAAAGAAACAATGTATTGATGAATTAATTTCAAATCGTCTTATTAATTAGAAGAGTTGAAAGTCATGCCTGCAAGATTTTACTACTCTAGTGTCACTCCTTCATATCCCTGCCCATGAACTTTTCAGCCCAACCTCGTTACTGGAAAGAAACAATGCTGTAAATAATTTAATGGAGTTGAACGTAATGCATGCAAGATTTCACAACTCAAGTATCACTCTTTCATAGTCAGTCTATGAACTGTTCAGACCACCCTCATACCTGGAAAGAAATAACGCAGTTATTAATAAGAAGAATTAAAAGTGATACATGCAAGATTTCACAGCTGTAGCATCACTCCTTTCATAGTCACCCTATGCCCTTCTCATCCTCCCCACGTAAGATACAGCTACGGTGAATTAGATAATCTGAGAAAAGATTACGATCAATTCTAAATCTTACCAGAGATCAGCTCTGAAATAAACGAAATAGATTATTCCAACTTCCGATTCCGGAGCATGTTAATAGATTTTAAAGACGATACTATTCTGGTAATTACGGTGTAACACTTCAGTATATGTTGTAGGGTAGCTAACACCCCTCTAGTAATCTCAAGAATGGAATGGTCTGCAGACCGAAATAGCTCTAAAAATAAAGACTAATAGCAGCAGTCTGGGATTTCGGAGTGTCATTGACATTCTGCGTTCACTTTGTTGGACTCTCTGCCTTCGGGCTTAGAGGAACCCAGACGATGCTCCGGCAAAGGGTAGAGTCTCGTCTGGGAAAAAGCAGACAGTAATTTTTGTCCAAGCCTACGGGCTCGGTGTTCCCACCTAAATGGCCTTGTGCCGCATCTATCTCGGACATCCGCCCATGTGGTGAGGTGGTTGATACCTTCGGAGTATCATTGACGGTTACTATCGGATTGTGCTCTCTGCGACTTTAACAGCTTAACCTCCCCTCTCTTCTACTATTTGCTGTTCTATTTTTTGGTGTTCGTCTTATTGCAATAATATGCATTTGCACGGATATTGTGCTGTAGATACTCAGCATACATCTTCTGGGTAACGTCCTTCCACCGCGGCGATACAACAGACTGGTGACAAAGATAATTCACTATTCATTATAGTAGTGGTGGACAAAGATTTGTTTTTTTCGACTGGTGAAATCAGTACATCGAAAAAAAAACTTACGTTGAAAACAATAGACTGCCAACGAAAATATCAACAAACAAAATCTATATACAACAGATTTGGCTATGTAGATTTCAAACAAGCAAATCTATAATAACAGATTTGGCGTCGAAAACTCGGACAGCAGTTTTGCCTAAAACCATTCGTACAGATTTACTAATGAAAACGAACAGTTTTGACGATAATTTCAAAATAATCAGGAACAACAGCAGATTTTAAAATAGACTACTTTCAGAAATGCTTCCTTGAATTTATTAAACAGCAAGAATTAGCACAAAAACGACAAGAAGAATTAACTCGAAAAACAGCAAAAAAAGAAATTTGCTAAACTAATAGAAATTTTCTCAAAAAGAGAAACAAGCCCAGATAAACCACCTACATTTTCGCAGGATGCTGTGTTTAAATCACCTGGAAATTTTACATATAAACTTGAAGAGGAACTTACATTTGATGCTTATTATCGCATGTTTGAAGAGATATTTCTGAAAGACTGCTCGAACTGGACAGACGATGAGAAAATTCGTTCACTATTAAGTTTAGTGATTCGGAACACAAAAAATACAGAAACTATATCCTCCCAAAACAAACTGGAGAAATTACGTTTAAAGAAACTATACAGGTATTGTCTAAAATCTTTAGAGAACGTACTTCTTTATTCAAACGGTGGTGGCGTTGCTTAAATTTGTAACAAAAACGATGATGAAAATTACACAACCTTCCCAAGTAAAGTGAATAAGGAGTGTGAAAAGTTCCGACTGAATGAATTGAGCACGGATATGTTCAAGTGTTTAATTTTTGTACAAGAATTAACCTCGCCAAGCAAAACAGATGTACGTGCAAAACTTTTAACAAAGTTAGAACAAGACCAGGAAATAACTCTACAAAAATTGACCGAGGAATGTCAGAAAATTGTAACCTTAAAAAAAGATACAGCAAATATTAAACAACGGGACGCATTATATATGAGAAAATTAAAACCACAAAGTAGGAAATTAAATTCATGCTACAGTTGTGTTCAGTTACATTTATACGAGGATTGTCCATTAAAAGATAAAATATGCTTCAATTGTGATTATAAGGGTCATAAAAGTTCTTTTTGTAAAAGAAAATTCAAACGAAAACCAAAAATATGGTTCATTATACCATGCATGAAAAAGTCGCAGGAAAAAGAAAATTCCTGAACGCCCGATTGAATGACGCGAAAGTAAAAAAGCAAATTGACACAGGGTCAGACATGACAATTATTAATGCGAAAACATGGAATAAAATTGGTAGTCTGGTATTATGCAGGTTTAAAAACATTGTCAAAGGCATATCAGGCAAAAAAATTTGAATTTCTTGGTGAAATTTATTTCAACGTTGGTTTTCCTGAAAAAGAGAGAAAATTAATAGCCTATGTCATGCAACAAATACAAAATATCTTCAGTACTGATTGGATGGAGGAGTTTGATATATTAAGTATTCCTATCAACACATGTAACAATGTTGTTTGACCATGTAATTACACAACAAATTGAAACGGTAAGATTTCAAGATATTTTTCTTAAGGCCTAGGATTTTGTTCTAAGGTTAAAGCAAAGCTTGAGTTAAAAGGTAACTCCAGTGTTTCGATCTAAGCGACCGGTACCATTCGCCGTACTAGAAGACATAGAAAAAGATTTAGAACGTCTTGAAAAATTAGGCTTTATAGAAAAAACAAATTGGTCAATGGGCGAGTCGAACAGTATACGTAAGAAAATAGAAAAATCAGTCTGCACCGACTACTCCACAGGATTAAATGAATGCCTGAAATAATTACAAAAAACATATTTGCAAAGCTGAATGGAGGAAAAATATTGTCCAGATTAGACTTGACGAAAGCATATTTACAAATTCAGATAGACAAGGAGTGTGTAAAAAATATCTAAACTTATTTATAAAGGGAACGTTGTCTGTGTGTGTGTGTGTGTGTGTGTGTGTGTGTCTGTGTGTGTGTGTGTCTGTGTGTGTGTGTGTATCCGCTATTTATAGACTCCAAAACGGCTGAACCGATTTTCTTGAAAATTTACACAGTTGTACTATAAGCGTCTGCGGGTGTTCTTAGCTAGGTTTTGTGTCGAGGTACCCCCGATAAATATCGAAAATCGATAATCGAAAAAATCGGGTTATAGAAGGAATGGTCCGATTTTAATCAAATTTGATACACTCATAGACAAAGACATAAGAAACGATATTCAGAAGTTTCAAGGTTGCAGTTCTTACAATAGTGCAGAAAATCGATAATATATATATATATATATATAAAAGGCAAAATGTTTGTGTGTGTGTGTCTGTTTATCTGCCTGTATGTCTGTATTTTTTCAGCCCTTATATTTTAGTTGTTGCTTCAGGTTTGGCTCTAAGTAGGTATAACTGTAGTTTTTAGTCTCAACCATGATATCATTTACTCAGAGGACCTATTTAGCCTCCAAAATTAAGATTACGACGAAATAAAACTGATTTGATATCGATACCAGGAAATCAAAATTTGACTAACATCCATTCATTTTTTTTTCAGTCTACGGTATCGCTTTAACTGGAAAAAACTATTGCTTTTTAGTCTTTCGTGCTAATGTCCAAAGAGTCGGAGCTCCAGGAGCATGGATTAGTTTTAAAGCTTTCATTACACCCGAGCAACGCCGGGCTATACTGCTAGTATATATATATATATATATATATATACTGATTGGTAAATTGTCGCAATTATTTTATTAATTCAAATATTCTTTAAGCTGAGTCTGAGCTCCAGGACTGTGGATTAGTTTTAAAGCTTTCATTACACCCGAGCAACGCCGGCCTATACTGCTAGTTAACTATAAAGTTTATCTGATTACCGTTCGGAGTAAAAGTAGCACCCGCCATCTTTCAACAAACAATGGACACAATGCTAAGTGATCTGGTTTACGCTATGACATATTTTCATGATGTGTTAATTAAAATCATAGACCATAATGAAATGCGAATCACGTGACCGAGGTGTTTAAAAGGATACAGGATTACGGTTTTAAGCACAATATGAAAAAGTATCAGTTTTTTTTTCTACCAAAAATGAATTATTTAGGTCAACTCATTGATGACAAAGTTTGAAGGCTGGATCCTAACAGAACAAGGACTATAAAAACATCCCAGCATCTACAAATATTGCATCCTTACAAACATTCTTAGGATTAGCAAACTACTATAACTACATTCCTAGGATGAAGGAGCTCAGAGCACCTTTGAATAAATTGTTGAAAAAGGATGAAAAGTGGGTATAGTCTGAAGAATGCGAGAAAGCATTTCAGAAAATGAAAGCGGCTCTAATTTCTGCTCTATCATTAACGTATTACGACCCAAGCGAGGAAATATATGTAGCAAGTGAGGCTAGCAACTTTGGGTTAGAGGCCGTATTGCTTCATAAATGAAATGATAGAAAACTAAAAGCTGTTTATCACGTCTCAAAAATACTTCCAAATCAAAAAAGGTTTAGCAATGGGTTTTGCTGTTAAAAAAAGTTTCACAAGTATATTTAAAGCAGACAGTTTATTTTTCAAACAGATCACCGTCCGATGGTGACAATTTTTGTTGAAAGAAAAGGGCACATGTTTTTGGGCTATTTTTTCACGCTAAATCTGAAAATCAAGTCTATTTTTCCCATCACATCACGTTTTCTCAGTACAGATTCTTTATATTTTTTTAAAAATAGGCCCGAATACCCATTTATCATTGATATAAGGCTGGGTTAAGTAGAACCAACCTTAAACGATTTCAGGTTTATATAACTATCATAATACAAAAAGTATCCCAATAAAGAACGCATTTTCAGCATTTATAGTTCAGAAAAACCTTTCAAAAAAATCCCACAAAATTAAATTAAGTGTCATCAAACATCCAACATGTGTTATCAAACATACATCATGTGTTATCAAACATCCAACATGTGTCATCAAACATCCAACATGTGTTATCAATGTTTTAAAATCAAAACAGACAAAGAAGATACAAAGGGATGAAAAATACAGTCATTTTTTTCATCCAAACTTATAAATCTTCTCTTCTTTGAAACTCTACGGTAGTCTTGAAAATGTTGATCTCTTTTAATGCTCCAGCAGAAATCAGCCATCACGTTAACATCCCATCTGCCTTTGTATCTTTCTTCCATTGAGATCCTGATGAAATACCTTAGAATTCATTTTAAAAGTTATTTGAATTTTTCTTCTTAAATGATAAATCATTTTAGCAAAAAACAAAATGTTTTAACTATGACAATTTCATATTTAAGCCGTGGCATATCTCTGCGGTTTAGACATTTTGTCTTATTTTAATGAAAATAGAAATTATCAGTTCTAAGAAAATGTGATGTGATGAAACAAAATGGACTTCATTTTTAGATTCATCGTGAAAAAATAACCCAGAAACATGTGTCCATTGCACAATATCCGTGCATAACCACGAACGCTACGTCAAGCATGCGGTAGGGAATTCCACAGACGGGAAGTGCGAGGAAAGAAGCTGCTGGAGTAGAAATTGCGGTTACATTTCATCGGTTTCACTGTAAAAGGGTGGGACCTAGTTGCTAATCTAGTATCTCGTGCAAATTCACATCTAGGGGGCACCAGTGATTTAAGTTCGTCAGAGCAGAAGCCATGAAAGTATTTATTGAAGAGGCACAGGGATATTGTTGAAAATAATTTTTATTGTTTGTCCGATATGGTTGAAAAAAGTTTCGTCAGGTATGGTTGAAAACAAGTTTTATTGTTCGTCAGGTATAGTAGAAAATAATTTTTTTATCGTCAGGTATGGTTGAAAACATGTTTCATTGTTTGTCAGATATGGTCGAAAACAAGTTTTATTGTTTGCCAAGAATGATTAAAGCTATGTTTTTAAAAAAAATTCTAAGTTTATTCCTTCTGTTATACTGTTTTTTTTTCCCCAGAAGATGCAACATTCTAACAGTTTGTGTTTGACCGCATACGAATCCTTACACATATTGGTGGGGTTTCATTTCTCAATAAATGTTTATAAATAACATGTATACGTCGAATACAGAGTCTAGCAAGAACAATCTCCTCTCTTCTTCTCTTTCGATAGCCAGAGAAACATTCACCAATGATTGTCTGAATATTTTGTAGTTTATTATCATGACAGTTTGGAATAACTGTTGCCATTGTTTTGAAATAATCTCATTAATGGTTGGTCGGAGATCATTGCATGAAATTTTTGTATTTGATAGTTCTATATTTAGTGTGTTCTTTGCTGCTTTGTCGGCCTTTTCGGTTTTCTGAATGCCGATTTAACTCGGTATGCAACATAATATAATTTCTTTGTTTTCGGAGAGATCTAACTTATTCATGAGTTTCATTATGAGGGCATCCATGCTAAGTATAAAATTTTGAGATCCAATGAATTTAGCTGACATATTTCATTTCAATATGTATAGCTGTTGTCGAGAATCTGTCTCGTGCTTAAGAAAGTAGAACACATCAGAAAAAAAAACAACAAATTCTGAACAGGCTTTGAGTTAATGAAATACATTATACGCGATCGAAATAAAGGGATTGGTTTAAAATTTCTATCTTCTGAAGAAGGCCGAAGTGTACAACGGCTGAAACGTTGTAAACATGGCAATAAAGATGAAGACAACAGTCCGAACAGTGTAAATAATGTAAATACTACCTCATTTCAGAAGTATAAGTATTAATGAGATACATTTAACCGTTTCTTTTTCCTTTTTTTTTTAAAGACAATCACAATGAACACATTATTTCAATATGCGGAAAGTGTTTAACAAGACAAACTAAAATTGAAGAAAATCACTTATGAAAACTTTTAAGCAAATAAGATTTTACTGAGTCGTTTTGGTTCATTATGTATTGTCTAATCTTTGGGAAGTGTTCTAACGGAAGACAGAAACTGCAACACTGAGATCCGAAGTCGAATTGGCATGGCCAAGGACGCATTTCAGAAGCTGAGCAGACTATTAAGAGACAGGAAAATTTTCACTAGAAACAAAGAAGAGAGTACTAAATTGCTATTCTTCAATATGGCAGTGAATGCTGGCCAATATTATCAAAGATGAAGGAAAAACTTGAAGCAACTGAAATGTTGTTCAACGGAAGGATGCTGCGGATATCGTGGATCGAGCATGTGAGCAATGAGGAGGTTTTAGAAAGGATGGAAACGAAAAGGAAATTAATACTGAGCATCAGGAAAAGATAGCTAAAGTTCTTGGGACATGTAATGAGGAAGGAGAGCTTGGAGAATCTGATACTCACAGGTCAGGTGGAGGCAAGGAGAGGCAGGAGAAGGCAGCGGATAACATATTTGAAAAGCCTGAGCAGGTGGATGGCAGAGCTGGGTTCGGGTGTGGGTAACAGGAGAAAGCATACTAAGAGCTATCAGGGATAGGAAGACGTGGACGGCAAATGATCGCCTAAGTTCTGAAGGAACATGGCACATAGAAGAAGAATCTCAATATCAGTTCAGACCAGGCATCTTGGCTTTAGTTATTTTGACGCCTCCAGAACATAGCGTCCCTGTGTCTTTCTCACCTTACTTCCTTTATAATTGTTCTGATGAGCTTCCTTCTCTCGTCCATCGACCTCGTGAATTTAAGCGTAGTTCTAGATTGACTATTAGATTTCGTCATTTATATAGCTCGACCGTCCTGGGCATGACGATAAATTATATCCGGCAGCATATCCGGAAGGTTTTACTGAGATTCGAACGCGTATTGCCATGGCCAAGGACTCATTTCAAAAGTTAATCAGAGCATTGAGAGACAGAAAGATTTCGTTGGAAACTAAGGAAAGAGTACTGGAATGTTATGTGATATATGTCATCCTATATGGCAGGACAATCTCCTTAAAGATCAAGAAGAGACGCAAAATTTGATTATGTTAGCACGGTGGTAATATCCATTGTTCACATACGTAAAATTTGTGTTGAGTTTCATATATGGGGAGACGCTGCCAGTTCGCTAATTAAATTCTACGTCTAAATATTGGACAAGGATTTTTTTTTATTTATTTCGACCTCAATTTCAACATCAAGGTTCTTAAAGAATTTGAAAAGCATTTTTCTTGTGTTTTCATTTACTCTTCTATTGTCCGGTACTATCAGTCAGTCAATCAGTTAAGTGCCATACGCGGTACACGCTTGGAAGATCATGTCTCTTCAGAGACATGACTGACTAGGTAGAAGATTATACCGCGGTAGGTTGCCATTACTTTCTGCGGTAAACTGGTTGCCAGCCAAGGCTAGATTACCCGATCTGTCCTGTTATTTAACCCATGACTGGAGGGAAGAGACTGATTAATACCTTTCCTAAGGGTATTTGCACGTAAATGAATGCAACGAATTCAACTGGAATTCGAACCCGGCTCCTTAATTTCTCGTTCAAGCCGATATCCACTGCACCACAACGCACATCCAAGGCTATAGAACCCAGTCTGTCCTGTTATTTAACTCATAAGCGGAGGGAAGAGACAGATTAATACCTTTCCCAAGGGTATTTGTACGTAAGTGAATGAAATGAATTCAACTGGAATTCGAACTCGGCTCCCTAATTTCTCGTTCCGAGCAGATATCCACTGCACCACAACGCACATCCCCGGCACTATCATCAACCCTATAATAATCTATATAATCACGTAGTTGGCTATGTGAACTATTCCGTTGATTTTATTTAGTATGTACAAGCACATCAGTTGGGAAAGCCCAACTGTTAGTTTGTGTTATGCTTTTGAAAAAGCGTTGGATGATCAGTTAATATAAAACGCATGAAAATACTGAAATGTAGAGGGCGTAATCAGCTGATCTAAATTTAAGACCTCTACATGTTTTTATTTTTATCTAATCTAATCTAAACTTATTTATAAATAAAACTTTGTCTGTGTGTGTGTGTGTGTGTGTGTGTGTCTGTGTGTCTGTGTGTGTCCGTTACCTATAGACTCCGAAACGGCTGAACCGATTTCCTTGAAAATTTGCACAGTTGTACTATGAGCATCTGCGAGTGTTCTTAGCTAGGTTTTGTGTCGAGGTACCCCCGATAAATATTGAAAATCGGTAATCGAAAAAATCGGGTTATAGAAGGAGTGGTCCGATTTTAATCAAATTTGATACACTCATAGACAAAGACATAAGAAACGATATTCAGAAGTTTCAAGGTTGCAGTTCTTAAAATAGTGCAAAAAATTAGTGCAGATATCGATAGCAGGAAATCAAAGTTTGACTTACATCCATTCATTTTTCTTTCAGTCTACGGTTTCGCTTTAACTGGAAACAACTTTTGCTTTTTAGTCTTTCCTGTCAACGTCCAAAGAGTCTGAGCTCCCGGAACATGGATTAGTTTTAAAGCTTTCATTACACCCGAGCAACGTCGGGACATACTGCTAGTTTTAAATATGTATTGAGCCCTTTTTGATGCAACTGTTTACTAGTTTAATTTGACCCTGGCCAATAACAGGTTAATAATTATATTTATTTATTTATTTGTAAATTCAGTTGAAACTTAGCGGGGAAATAGCCATTTTTAACAACTCATTTTTTTCTTTTTTTTAAGGGGTTGAAAATGCATGTCTTAAAATGACATACTGATAATGGCTATTTCCCTACTAAGTTTTATCTGAATTTACAGATATATATATATATTGATTTAAGTATAGGGATCATATTTCCCTGTCATTATTAAAATAGATACAAAAGTATCTCGTTTAAAAAAAAAGCGGAAGTGGAGGATTTTAGGCTTCTTTCGGCCGACACTTCGTCAGAAAACTTATCGTCGGCAATAAAACAAAGAAGTTGATAAGAAAATTTTTCATCAACGACTCATATTAAAATCTAAAAAGAAAGAAAAAAAAACCTTATGAGTACTAAATATTATCTAGGTTAATCAGTAATCTCCCCGAAAAAGCCCAACCTGAATTTCATCTCCCTTTGTCTATACAGGTCAGGACGTTGCATATTAAGAATAATAGACTCCAAGATGTCTAAATGGAGTCTCGTCCTAGCCCTGCAGATGACATAAAAGAAACAAGAAGAATAATTCGTTCTGCACTCGACAGAATTTAAAAGGTGTTCACCAATCGCTGACTCATGGGTCTGCGAACACCCGGATGCTATCGGCTCGTGCCTACGCACTTTACCCGGAGCATGCTAGGCGATCCTCACTTTCAACCGTTAGATGGTCTTGCCCACATAGTCGATCTCACACCGACACTTATATAGATGCACAATTAAACTTTGTTGAATGATAGGCAAGACATCCTTATGTGGAGTGGGGAAAGCCATTTTTGTACTGAAAATAATTTTTAACAGTAACTGCATTAAAACACGGTTTAATAGAATTATTAATTGTCTGCAATTGTTTGACTCTCGGGACCAATCCACGGGAGTCTCAAATATACAGGACAGTTAGGAGGACCAATTCTCTTAGATTCATTAAACTTATTAATTTTCTATTTAATTATCAGATGTTTTTTAATAAATAGTCTACAATCAGAGCCAACCATCAATGCACGACGAGTTTTTATATATATATATATATATATATATATATATTGTGTGTATTGCAAGAAAGTTATGGAACACGTAGGATTTAAAACCACTGTTCATGCATTTACTTTTATAAAGAGTGATCGATAAAACGTAGAGCTTTATATTATAATGGTTGTTACAATGGTTTATAAAAGCTACGTTTTATAAGAGCTACGTTTTCTCCTCATCTGGTGATAAGTTGAAATGCGAAAATTTTTGTGTAGTGATACTATGCTTTTATAAACCATTGTAACAACCATTGCAATATATATATATATATATATATATATATATATATATATAGTGCATCGAGGCAACAGATAATTTTCTAAACATATACTGTTATATATGAGACAATGAATGTCTGTTATGTTTAATTATGAGCCGTTCTAAACATTGTATTTTCGCTTTAATTTCAGTTGAAAATAAAGACAAAAATTCTCCAACATTTGGATATTTTTGTTGTTAAGTTGGTTCTAAGCTTTCGGCCACATGAGCCATCTTCAGAGAGGTTGCAAAGACGTTAACATAAAAACATCCACCTTTTTAACATAAAAAGACGATTTATGTTAACATAAAACTTTACGAACTGCGTTTGCTATTTGGTAACTGTTATCGTTGCTTAAAAAAGTTTTATGTCAACACTAGATAAAATCGTCTTTGATAATGGATATTTTTATGTTAACGTCTTTGCAATACCTCTCTGAAGATGGCTCATGTGAGCCGAAAGCTTAGAACCAACTTAAAAAATTATGCAAATGTTGGAGAACTTTTCTTTTAATTTTTTCTGAAATCAAAGCGAAAATACGATGTTTAGAACAGCTCATGATTAAACATAATAGACATTCATTGTCTCTTACATTTAACAATATATATATATAGTCATATATATATAGTCATCCGCAGACAGATCTGTTTCGCTGTATCACAGCTCATCAGTAAGGTTAGACTCCGATTGCTTTTTAACTCAGATTGAAACCCGACCGAATTGGCGTCAGTCGGCTATTCTACCTCTGAGCTATGGGCGCTCGGTAGAAGGAGGCAGACTTTTTAGCGTGGATATTATCATTTTACACGCCCAATAGCAGAGAGTGATCTAATTCATTACTGAATGAGCGATGTGTACATGCCAGGGTAGCTACTGTTTTTCAAAGTCTACCATTCTTCCAGAGTGCTCAATCAGGGTGTGAGAGCGTAAATAGTCATCCGCAGATATATATATATATATTAATTCAGTAAGCACGGCGACCATCTACTAAGTTGCAAATGGGGCTATTGGCAGCAAAAGAGCATGAAAATACTTTAGAAAGAAGCGAAAAAACAATCTTGAGTAGGAAAAAGGGGACAAACCTCTACACTTGTTCAGAAGACAGGGGAAGAGAGGAAAATGGACGATAACACACACACACACACACACACACACACACACATATATATATATATATGTATATATATATTATGTCAGGCTGAAACACCGGCTCATGTACGAGCACAGATGTTGAGCAACGTCGAGCTAGGCCAGTAGCTAGATGGGTGACCGCTTGGGAACGTCAGGAGCTGTAGTTGTATGTGCGAGTAATGGAGTGGATAACAGAGAATGTAACAAATTCGACTGGAATTCGAACCCGGTTCTCTGATTTCTCGTCCCGACCCGTTATCCATTACACATGCACACGTCCAAGCTTAAAGCATCTCTATTTCCGAGTGATCACTCATCTTGGTACTAACCAGGCTTCATGTTCCTTAACTTTGTTGATCGGGCGAGTTCCACTCAGTCAGTCAGTTAAGTGCCATACGTGATACACGCTTGGGCGATCATGTCTCGAAAGAGACATGACTGACTGGGCAGAATATTATCCCACAGTAGGTTGCCATTGCTTTCTGCGGTAGACTGGTTGCCAGCCAAGGATATAGAACCCAATCTGTCCTGCTATTTAACCCATAACTGGAAGGAATAGTAGGATTAATACCTTTCCCAAGGGTATTTGCGCGTAAGTGAATGCAATGAATTCAGCTGGAATTCGAACTCGGTTCCCCGATTTCTCGTTCCTAGCCGATATCCAATGCACCACAACGCACCCAGTATTTTAAAGTAATATGGCCGCAAGAAGTGATGATATAGAAATGTCATATTATTCAATACACAAATGGCTAAATTGTCGGCATTTGATTTTTTAATTTCGTGCATGCGATGTTTATTTTTGATTTTTCAAGATGTTTTTGTGTAATTTCGGTAAATATATAAGTGAGAATGAGTTGTTATTTAATTTGCGTAATTTATATAACAACTATCAGTATAGCCCGGCGTTGCTCGGGTGTAATGAAAGCTTTAAAACTAATCCATGATCCTGGAGCTCCGACTCTTTGGACATTGGCACGAAAGACTAAAAAGCAATAGTTTTTTCCAGTTCAAGCGAAACCGTAGACTGAAAAAAAAATGAATGGATGTTAGTCAAATTTTGATTTCCTGGTATCGATATCAAATCAGTTTTATTTCGTCGTAATCTTAATTTTGGAGGCTAAATAGGTCCTCTGAGTAAATGGTATCATGGCTGAGACTAAGAACTACAGTTATACCTACTTAGAGCCAAACCCGAAGCAACAACTAAAATATAAGGGCTGAAAAAATACAGACATACAGGAAGATAAACAGACACACACAAACAAACATTTTGCCTTTTATATATATATATATATATATATATATATATATATATATATATATATATATATTATCGATTTTTTGAAACTTCTGAATATCGTTTCTTATGTCTTTGTCTATGAGTGTATCAAATTTGATTAAAATCGGACCACTCCTTCTATAACCCGATTTTTTCGATTATCGATTTTCGATATTTATCGGGGGTACCTCGACACAAAACCTAGCTAAGAACACTCGCAGACTCTTATAGTACAACTGTGTAAATTTTCAAGGAAATCGGTTCAGCCGTTTCGAAGTCTATAGGTAACGGACACACACACAGACAAAGTTCCCTTTATAAATAAGTTTAGATTTATCCATCGAACTCTGTACACTTTGTGCAAATTAACTGAATCAACTGCTTTAGTTGCCTTTCTTTCACTATATGGTCTGTTTTAGACCCACTGGAGTGACAGGGTGTAATCGATTTCAATTTTTTTCTCAGATTAGGTCATGTAGAGTGATGTGCAGTAGTAAGAATATGTTTGGGTTTTTATGATGAAATTTGTTTGGTCTTTAAAATATTGAGTCATCCGTGATTGCATCCGATTTTTATCACGCCAAGACACTATTGTCTCGACTGGCGATTAGTCATCCAACGGCCATTGTCTGCGATGGACGTTACTCCAAGGAAAAGTGCGAAAACTACAGCGCTGCATGAACACACTGGCAAGCCTTACAGAGAGATCGCGGATATTGATGGTGTTAGCCTTTCAATTATCAGTCGTATTATCCAGGTGAAGAAACAAACTGAATCCATCAGTCCGAAACGTAAAAGAAAATGCGGTCGGAAGAGCAATACAACGCCAAGAGACGGCGTATACGTGATCAGGGAAAGTGTGAAAGATCATAGAAAAACAGTATTCGCTTTGTTTCAATTAATTTGCACATCCACGTACACGAAAGAAAGACTAAATCGTCACAACGATTTCATTACGGAAAGCATAGTGACCAACAACGCCACCTAGCGTTTCTTAACTTTCAGACGGGTAGTAGACAGGTTAATATCACCCGTGAACAATCAGTATTACAAAAGTGTGTTCAGTTGACTTGTTTCCAAATCCCAGGTGACGTGAACTGACCGTAAGCGGATGGAATTTAGTGTTCTACCGACCATAATGACGATCAGTACATTCGAACTTATGCCTTATACAATTATTATGAGAAATTTAAGTTGCTGACCATGTATCGTCTTCTTTTCTGAGAGAAACCAGACGCTGCGTAAGACTCTTGGTTAATTTTTGAATTTCAAAAATTATTTTGGCATATTTCGATTTTTGGAAAACAGCTGAAGTCGTTTTTAATCCATAACCAATCAAAAGGTTTTTCCCAAATTCCGAGAAGTGAATTTAGAGCCTACCTGTAGGCAATACAATGGGGACAAGAGTTTATTCAAGGAGTCGACGATCATCTTCATCTGAAACTCTGATCACTCCAGTCAAGAAAGGAAAACAACACAGAAGTAATTAGACAACCACTAGACGAGAATTAAAAGTGACATCAAAGTTGCGCTCACATTAAGGAAAAGTTTTCGACTGCTGCGATTGTTTTATTTTTCGTTGTTGCCACGACTTTGGCTTGGAAAATTGTACCAATTCTTTGAAAAATGTTTAGAGAAGTATTTTCTCCTTTTCGACATGTTATTTGTAGTTTTCTTTTCTGAGGACCTCATGTAGCATTATACGATGGTCATTCAATAAATAAGGTGAATTTTTCGGTATAAGGACTTCTACGAGGGTCATTCAATAAATAAGGTGAATTTTTCGGTATAATGACTTCTACGATGGTCATTCAATAAATAAGGTGAATTTTTCGGTATAAGGACTTCTACGAGGGTAATTCAATAAATAAGGTGAATTTATCGGTATAAGGACTTCTACGAGGGTCATTCAATAAATAAGGTGAATTTTTTGGTATAAGGACTTCTACGAGGGTCATTCAATAAATAAGGTGAATTTTTCGGTATAAGGACTTCTACGAGGGTCATTCAATAAATAAGGTGAATTTTTTGGTATAAGGACTTCTACGAGGGTCATTCAATAAATAAGGTGAATTTATCGGTATAAGGACTTCTACGAGGGTCATTCAATAAATAAGGTGAATTTTTCGGTATAAAGACTTTTACGAGGGTCATTCAATAAATAAGGTGAATTTTCCGGTATAAGGACTTCTACGAGGGTCATTCAATAAATAAGGTGAATTTTTCGGTATAATGACTTCTACGAGGGTCATTCAATAAATAAGGTGAATTTTTCGGTATAAGGACTTCTACGAGGGTCATTCAATAAATAAGGTTAATTTTTCGGTATAAGGACTTCTACGAGGGTCATTCAATAAATAAGGTTAATTTTTCGGTATAAGGACATTTACGAGGGTCATTCAATAAATAAGGTGAATTTTTCGGTATAAGGACATTTACGAGGGTCATTCAATAAATAAGGTGAATTTTTCGGTATAAGGACATTTACGAGGGTCATTCAATAAATAAGGTGAATTTTTCGGTATAAGGACTTCTACGAGGGTCATTCAATAAATAAGGTGAATTTTTCGGTATAAGGACTTTTACGAGGGTCATTCAATAAATAAGGTTAATTTTTCGGTATAAGGACTTCTACGAGGGTCATTCAATAAATAAGGTTAATTTTTCGGTATAAGGACATTTACGAGGGTCATTCAATAAATAAGGTGAATTTTTCGGTATAAGGACATTTACGAGGGTCATTCAATAAATAAGGTGAATTTTTCGGTATAAGGACATTTACGAGGGTCATTCAATAAATAAGGTGAATTTTTCGGTATAAGGACTTCTACGAGGGTCATTCAATAAATAAGGTGAATTTTTCGGTATAAGGACTTTTACGAGGGTCATTCAATAAATAAGGTGAATTTTTCGGTATAAGGACTTCTACGAGGGTCATTCAATAAATAAGGTGAATTTTTCGGAATAAGGACTTCTACGGTGATCATTCAATAAATAAGGTGAATTTTTCGGTATAAGGACTTCTACGAGGCTCATTCAATAAATAAGGTGAATTTTTCGGTATAAGGAATTCTACGGTGATCATTCAATAAATAAGGTGAATCGATGTGATATGACCGTAAGCCTCTGTGTATGACGACGTAGAGATCAGGTTTGGATTTAAGGGTATCCGTCAAATATTCGGGAGATACCTAACATGTAACAAGAAAACGTTGTCATTGCCGAGGCAAGCATTACTTAGCCAGTCTTATGAACGAGATATTCAGTGACACAGACTCCAAACTATTCAGATGATAATGGTACCAAAGACGTTTATAAATATCTAAGTAGACAACGTTTCCTTTTGTCAATGATGAAATATGATTTCGAGCGAATGAAGCCTATAGGTATTACCGAAGAACATTCTTTTTCAAAGCTTGTGAATTGTCGCTACAGAATCAAATAAAAAATAACTATAACAGAAAGCTTATCCCTTGACGGAATTTCAACAGGTAAAACAACTAAAAGGGATGTCACATATAACTGGCAAATAAAATGATGACATAATAAATATGTCGTCATTCCACTCTAATCCAGACAAAAGGCTAGGAAAGAAGCTACAACACTGATCCCAGCCCCATGATCAGGAAATTAAAAAAAAGCGTGTTCCTGGTTATGAAGATAAACTTCATCCGGCAGCAAGACATCTGATCGGAAGGTTTTAAAAAGGGGTGGAACAGTCTCTTAATTGCTGTTGTTTTTAGGTTCGTCAAAATACGGAGTGGTAGAACCTGTTAGGATTTTAGCCATGGGTAAATAATTAACCCCTAAACTGGGGCGAAAACACTATGAAAGTATATAAATAAGTTTTTATAGTAAAACTATCAGCAATACATAAAGAATTACCAGGAACACATAAAAATATTGCTAGCAATTCATTTAAAACATAATTATTAGCAATACATTTTTAAAAAAATAACATTATCAGCAATATATTTAAAAGCAAAAGATGACTGGTAATAAATTTTAAAAAAATGCTAGATATACATATTTTGAAAAAAAACTTCTTTTTGAAAAAAATATTGCTGGCAATATATTTTAAAAATAAATTTATCAGTAATACATTAATATATATATACATATATATATATATATATATACACACATATATATATATATATATATATATATATATATATATATATATATATATATATATATCAACTTTAAAACCGGAAATAACATATTACATTGCATTTGACTACATGGTTTTGTTGTCATTTCGCGCTATCACGCGGTGTGACGTCATAAAACCGCATTGCAATAAATGTTGGACAATGTACACACGTCAATTTTGTAGGGTAGTGAATGTTTGACAATCTTCCCATGGATCATCTTATTACTAGTGAGTAATACTTGTGTCAATCAGATTAATTTAACATGAAATTTGCTAATTTCCCAAAAATAATGTGTCACAGATATATATTTTATTTTTCCAAGATTTTTTAAAACCGGGAATTAACTTTTGTTTAAAAATGTGTCAATCGCTCAAAAATGGCGGCAAAATTAAAAAATTGAAAAAAATCTTAAACTTTTATACTCCAATCAATATAATTTCTGTTTGAAATAAAACAGAGAGTATTTTGCTTATTGGAAATAGTAAATTTAATCATTTAGCTTTCAATTAAAACTAAATTAAAAATTTCAAGAAAACTTTTTCATTTTTAAAAATTCAGTTTAAAAGTAACTATGCAGTTTTTTTTGCGATTTAGTGGAGGTACCTACAATAGCCGTTACGCTACCGGGATATTTCTGATTTTCAAACAAAACCCTTGTATTAAGTATGTTTTAGTGTACGAAATACCCACGTAGCAAAGAGATCAGCTACTTAGAAAAAGGCTCGGCATCCTCCACCCAACCAGCTACAAGTTTTAAAAAATCTATATTGTCTAACATAAACATTTGTCAATTAGAGACTCTATTATGGACAATAACGAGTCAGATTTGAAAAAGAGATTGCAAATGGCAATAAAAATAAGCCCGGGGAAAATCAATTGTAAAAAAACAAATAAAATAAAAAATGACTATCGGTGAGAAAATGGGTTTGGAAATGGATTGGAAAAAAAAAGAAAAAATATAGTATATATATTAAGAACAAGAAAAAAGCTAACAATGGCGCCGTCCCTGCTACAAACTAATATTAATAATAACAACAACAGAGTCTTTTGTTTCTTATCTAAGCACTAAGTGGATGCCTGAAACCGCGGATAGTAAGGAATTGTGCATCTAAACTAATGAGTTAGTCTTCCTCTTCATGTCTTGTCGAACATTTGTTGCGCTATTTGATGTTATTATATGTCAACTATTCTTGTTAGCAGGTTTTCGTTAAATTGTGTACTCTTATCTGAAACTGTTAGATAGATAGATAGATAGATAGATAGATAGATAGCGAAAAAACATTGTAGATAGATAGATAGATAGATAGATAGCGAAAAAACATTGTAGATAGATAGATAGATAGATAGATAGATAGATAGATAGATAGTGAAAAAACATTGTAGATAGATAGATAGATAGATAGATAGATAGATAGATAGATAGATAGCGAAAAAACATTGTAGATAGATAGATAGATAGATAGATAGATAGATAATGAAAAACATAGTAGTTAGATAGATAATGAAAAAACATAGATAGATAATGAAAAAACGTTGTAGATAGATAGATAGATAGATAGATAGATAGATAGATAGATAGATAGAATCTGAATCGAGTGGAATAGATAGATAGATAGATAGATAGATAGATAGATAGATAGCGAAAAAACATTGTAGATAGATAGATAGATAGATAGATAGATAGATAGATAGATAGCGAAAAAACATTGTAGATAGATAGATAGATAGATAGATAGATAGATAGATAGATAGATAGATAGATAATGAAAAAACATAGTAGTTAGATAGATAATGAAAAAACATAGATAGATAATGAAAAAACGTTGTAGATAGATAGATAGATAGATAGATAGATAGATAGATAGATAGATAGATAGATAGATAGATATGAATCGAGTGGAATAGATAGATAGATAGATAGATAGATAGATAGATAGATAGATAGATAGATAGCGAAAAAACATTGTAGATAGATAGATAGATAGATAGATAGATAGATAGATAGATAGATAGTGGAAAAACATTGTAGATAGATAGATAGATAGATAGATAGATAGATAGATAGATAGATAGATAGATAGATAGATAAGATAAGAAAAAACATAGTAGTTAGATAGATAATGAAAAAACATAGATAGATAATGAAAAAACGTTGTAGATAGATAGATAGATAGATAGATAGATAGATAGATAGATAGATAGATAGATAGATAGATATGAATCGAGTGGAATAGATAGATAGATAGATAGATAGATAGATAGATAGATAGATAGATAGCGAAAAAACATTGTAGATAGATAGATAGATAGATAGATAGATAGATAGATATGAATCGAGTGGAATAGATAGATAGATAGATAGATAGATAGATAGATAGATAGATAGATAGATAATGAAAAAACATAGTAGTTAGATAATGAAAAAACATAGATAGATAATGAAAAAACATTGTAGATAGATAGATAGATAGATAGATAGATAGATAGATAGATAGATAGTAAACAAATCATGTTAGATAGATAGATAGAGAGATAGATAGATAGATAGATAGATAGATAGATAATGAAAAAACATAGTTAGATAATGAAAAAACGTTGTAGATAGATAGATAGTAAACAAATCATGTTAAATAGATAGATAGATAGATAGATAGATAGATAGATAGATAGATAGATAATGAAGAAATCTTGATCGATAATAATGAGACTGAGATAGATCGATAAATATATTGATAATGAACAAAGATAGATGGATCGATAATAATGAGACATAGCTAGCTAGCTAGCTAGAAAGATAGATAATGAACAAATTATGGCAGATAGATAATAATGAAACTGAAATATCTAAGATAGATAGATAGATAGATAGATAGATAGATAGATAGATAGATAGATAGATAGATCATGGTAGATAGATTGATAGATAATGAAAAAATCATGATAATGAGATAATGAAGTAATCATGATAGATAGATAGATAGATAGATAGATAGATAGATAGATAGATAGATAGATAGATAGAAAGAAACAGATAAGAAAAAGAGCCACAACTTGAACTCAGAGGACGGTGAAGTATACATCGGTTAAAGAAGCAGGGCATTAGACATACCTAAACGAAATTAAATTTTAATGAATAAAAATTTGAAACAGCAACAAAAGGAAACCAACGTCTATATCCACTGGGCCATGTGTCGTTAAGACGTTGGCTAGTTCCTGTGACTTGACCCAAATATTTGTGACTTCCATACCAAGCTAACAAGTAACTTACAGGGTTAGTGGGAGATAACTCATGACTTCCAGGAGAGGCATTAAGCAAGGAATTGAGTTCATATACTCCAATGATTGTAATAATGGGTTCGGTTCGAAATTCTTAGCATCTGAAGAAGGCCGGTGCGTACAATGACCGAAACGTCGTACAATGACCGAAACGTCGTACAAATGGCAACAAAAATTAGGACAATAATTCAAATAATGTAAATACTGTAAAACTGCTTTCATTTAATTACGACAAAGAAATTTTGCTGTATGACTGATGCTAAACTCTACGCCCTGTTCATCTCACGTTTTCCCATGACGTTTTGACATGAGGTGGTACCAATTAATACAGAAATTTAAAAAATTTAAAACTTAATAAATTTTAAAAAAATAATTGAAAACAATTCTTGTGAGAATTCATTATTCATCGAAAAAAATCTTCTTCAGACAGTAGTATTCATCTAGATTCATAAAAGCAATTAGAAGCTTTTCTAATTAAATAATGTCCTAACGTTATTGCATTTTTTGTTTTACGATTCAGAGTAGAGTTTCGCTAAATGGCGGGGGGTGGTCATGTTTTGCAAAAAAACAATTAATGATTTGAATTCTCCAAGAAGTTCTGCGTATAACTAATGAAATCATTAAGCGGTACAAAATTTTAATTTATCGAGAAATACTCGCGGCGATTAATCCGAGCCGCAGTCATTGCCTCCCTCAGTCTGATCCGAAATCTGTGCCTCTCTCAGTTCTAGCTGCGATACTTGCCTCCGCCAATCTAAGCTGAAATTCGTGTCTTCCTTCAACCGAGCCGCAATAAATGCTGCTCTCTATCCGAGTCATGTTTTGCAAAAACAATTAATGATTTGAATTCTCCAAGAAGTTCTGCGTATAACTAATGAAATCATTAAGCGGTACAAAATTTTAATTTATCGAGAAATACTCGCGGCGATTAATCCGAGCCGCAGTCATTGCCTCCCTCAGTCTGATCCGAAATCTGTGCCTCTCTCAGTTCTAGCTGCGATACTTGCCTCCGCCAATCTAAGCTGAAATTCGTGTCTTCCTTCAACCGAGCCGCAATAAATGCTGCTCTCTATCCGAGTCATGTTTTGCAAAAAAACAATTAATGATTTGAATTCTCCAAGAAGTTCTGCGTATAACTAATGAAATCATTAAGCGGTACAAAATTTTAATTTATCGAGAAATACTCGCGGCGATTAATCCGAGCCGCAGTCATTGCCTCCCTCAGTCTGATCCGAAATCTGTGCCTCTCTCAGTTCTAGCTGCGATACTTGCCTCCGCCAATCTAAGCTGAAATTCGTGTCTTCCTTCAACCGAGCCGCAATAAATGCTGCTCTCTATCCGAGTCATGTTTTGCAAAAACAATTAATGATTTGAATTCTCCAAGAAGTTCTGTGTATAACTAATGAAATCATTAAGTGGTACGAAATTTTAATTTATCGAGAAATACTCGCGGCGATTAATCCGAGCCGCAGTCATTGCCTCCCTCAGTCTGATCCGAAATCTGTGCCTCTCTCAGTTCTAGCTGCGATACTTGCCTCCGCCAATCTAAGCTGAAATTCGTGTCTTCCTTCAACCGAGCCGCAATAAATGCTGCTCTCTATCCGAGTCATGTTTTGCAAAAACAATTAATGATTTGAATTCTCCAAGAAGTTCTGCGTATAACTAATGAAATGTGGTGTGTGTAACCGTTTCTTATTTATGTATTTTAATTTTTTACTAATCTTTTCGGCGTTTATGCTCCATTTGGAAAAAAAAAATTAACTTTACTGTTTCGAAGTTCTCTTTATTCATTTATTTATTTATTTATTTATTCTGCAAAGCCAAGCCATTCCTAACCAGATAGTGGCCGTTACTGGGCAGTTGACCTACCCCTCCCCCATCACCCAACCCTGTGAAATCTCTAAGTTTCGTAGATGGTCTGTTCTTCAAATTCAAATTCGTTCGTTTGCTTTGTACACGGACAGGCAGCCTAGCCAGATCTTAATTTTCGGGAAAAGACAAGGTGTTTACTCGTGCAACCAGACTGGCAACTGGATCCCACCCATTCACAGTCAGGTTAGTCAAATGCAGACGACAATTCTACTCCTGCAGCTTCTTCTCTTGCACTTCCCGTCTGTGGAACTCGCTCCCATATTCTTCCTTCCCTGACGGCTACAACCTCCAGAAATTTAAATGCAATGTCAATACTCTTCTATTAACCACTGGACTCTAGCTCTCTCCCCTCCCCTGTATAACCTTCCCTTTCTCTCCACCTATGCATCTGTCATCGCACCTGCTTTCTCAGCTTTCTATTGCTTCTTTCTAACTAGTTTGTACTCCTCACTCTTTTCTAATTAATCTTTTTACAGTTATGTAGCCCCCTGCACATCAGTGGCATTTCTGCCTTGCTCGGGGTGAAATGATTAAAAAAAAAATTCCAAATCAATGTTTTCCAACGCAAGAAAAACGTTAAAATTTCCTATACTTTCGTACCTCCCCACATCATACTGACGCAGGAAAAATAAGATTTTTAACCAACATTTCCGAATGTTCTAAAAATACAACTTAATAAAAAAAAAAATGTGTTCTTTCCTTTTAATAATAACAAAAATTTTGACGATATAAATGTTTTTTATTAAGTTTGAAGCATTGTTTCATTATTATATGCTCATATTTTAGCGTGTCAGTGAAGATTACATGTATTTTTATAGGAACGTTAGGAAAAGAAAATGACAGGTTATAGAGATTGTCAGGAAGTGGTTAAGAGAAGGATGACTGTGAGCAGAAAGTGGGGTATCAGTTTATATATTGATTGTAATGTACAATTGATCCCCTACTTTATATCCACATTATAATAGTACAGAATTCTTTTTTTTTTAATAATCGTATCGCCCCAAGCAAATCATTTTACTATCACTGTTTTGCACGGGGTTACATAGAAGAAAAGTTATGAGAAAGAGAGACAGGTTATAGAGGTTGTCAGGAAGTGGTTAAGAGGAGGATGCATGTGGCCATAAAGTGGGGGATCAGTTTATATATTGATTGTAATATACAACTGATCCCCCACTTTATATCCACATTATAATAGTACAGAATTTTTTTTAATAATCGTATCGCCCAAGCAAGGCAATTTACTGTCACTGTTTTGCACGGGTTACATAGAAGGAACGTTAGGAGAAAAAAATGACAGGTTATAGAGGTTGTCAGGAAGTGGTTAAGAGAAGGATGACTGTGACCATAAACTGGGTGATCAGTTTATATATTGATTGTAATGTACAAATAATCCCCCACTTTATATCCACATTATAATAGTACAGAATTTTTCTTTTGATAATCGTATCGCCCCAAGCAAAGAATTTTACTGTCACTGTTTTGCACGGGGTTACATAGAAGGAAAGTTATGTAAAAGAGAGACAGGTTATAGTGGGTGTCACGAAGTGGGTAAGAGAAGGATGAGAATACTGATGAGAGTGGAGAGGACGTAGAAAGGAGCATGAGAGTGAGGATGCAGGTTAGTGAGATAAGAGATGACTATTGACTTTACATTTAAATTCTTGGAGATTGCAACTTGTAGTGAAAGCAAGTAAAGGAAAGAGAGTTCCACAGGCGGGAAGTGCGAAAAAAGAAGCTGATGGATTAGAATTTGATTAAAATTTATTGGTTTTACAGTAAAAGCGTGGGTCCTAGTTGCTAATCTTGTGGCTCGAGCAACTTCATATATAGGGGTCACCAGTGAGCTATGTTCATCGGAGCAGAAGCCACGAAAGTATTTGTAGAAGAGACACGGAGATGCCACATTGCGCCGGTGAGAAAGTGAGATACATCAATATAATTTCCTGTTTGGTGAGATTTAAGTATGGTAAAGCATTAATAGGAGACCCAGTCAGGTATTACTTAGTACGCTGAATCATTAATTCAGCTGTTTTTTTAATGATCATGTAATTTTAGCAGAGCCGACTCATGTTTAAAAAAATCCTCAAATTTCATGCTTATAATTCCATCGAGTGTCCAGAAATTTCCTAAATTTCAGTGAAAGTTGGGGTAGTGGGTAACGTTAATTTGGAGGATTTGGAAATTTAAGTTCTGCTTAAAGTTTAGTAGTTATTCATATGTAAAAACCGTTTCTAATTCTTATTTTTTATCGAAAAATTTAAATGTTAGCCTACAAGCAGCCAAATTTATTACAAACCAAAATTTATTTCAAAAATTAAATAGAGGGAAATTTTATCTTTAAATAAAGTTGCCTCAAGCAAAAATTAGCTTCACGCCATCTAAACTTATTTATAAATGGAACTTTGTCTGTGTGTGTGTGTCTGTGTGTGTGCGTGTCCGTTACCTATAGACTCCAAAACAGCTGAACTGATATTCTTGAAAATTTACACAGCTGTACTATAAGCGTCTGCGAGTGTTCTTAGCTAGGTTTTGTGGCGAGGTACCCCCGATAAATATCGAAAATCGATAATCGAAAAAATCGGGTTATAGAAGGAGTGGTCCGATTTTAATCAAATTTGATACACTCAAAGACAAAGACATAAGAAACGATATTCAGAACTTTCAAGGTTGCAGTTCTTGCAATAGTGCAGAAAATCGATAATATATATATATATATAGTAAGAACCATCACATCACTTGAAAAGACACAAAAGTGTTGAAACAAAATGGCTAATTTTGTAGTGATATTGTAACATATCCATGTTATAATTTATGAATAAATAATATTATTAGCTCTACCTTTTGTATTGAGCACTTTCTTAAAAATAGTGTTTCTTTTGACAAGGAATATTATTCCGACAATACTTGTATATATATATATATATATATATATATATATATATATATATATATAGATGTTTGTGTGCGTGTGTCTGTTTATCTGCCTGTATGTCTGTATTTTTTTCAGCCCTTTTATTTTAGTTTTTGCTTCGGGTTTGGGTCTAAGTAGGTATAATTGTACTTTATAGTCTCAGCCATGATACCATTTAATCAGAGGACTTATTTAGCCTTCAAAATTCAGTTTACGACGAGAAAAACTTATTTGATATCGATACCAGGAAATCAAAATTTGACTAACATCCATTCATTTTTCTTTCAGTCTACGGTTTCGCTTTAATTGGAAACAAGTATTGCTTTTTAGTCTTTCGTGCCAACGTCCAAAGAGTCTGAGCTCCAGGACCATGGATTAGTTTTAAAGCTTTTATTACACCCGAGCAAGGCCGGGCTATACTGCTAGTGTTTAATAAAAACGAGTTAAAAATCCAAATCTCTCGTCTTTTTTAAAATATGCTTAATTTTGTGTCTATTCTGAGTGTCTTGTGTTACGGCATATAAATGGATTATTAATGTCAACAAGACTTTTACAAAAGATTTGTATGAATAGAATATGTATTCTTTTTTTAAGAAATCGGTTTGTAGATGAGGTTTTATGGACGTGATTTTGTAAAGAGAGTTTTGTCGAGAGTCAGATATGCTGGTATCTTTTTTTTTTTTTAATATATCGCTGGAATAATTGTTTCCTTCAGATATGTATTGCTAGTAATATATTCTTTTCTTTTTCAAAAATGCATTGATAGTAATATTTTCTTCTCCAAAAAAAGTATTGCTGGAATTTTGACTATAAAACACAATTTATATACTTTCATTGTGTTTTTACCCCAGTTTAGGGGTTAACTATTTGCCCATAGCTGGGACCCTAACAGTTGCTACCACCCCGGGTCAGGGTGAACCTGGGAACAAAAACAAATATGAAGTGGTTTTTACGTTCCTCTAAACCTCCCAATCAGAGGCCTTGCTGCTGGATACAGTTTATTGTCATACCCAGGACCGCACTTTCCTGAGCTGTGTCATTTGTTCAGCTTCATACTACTACTACTACTACTACTACTAATAATAATAATAATAGTGTTTGAATTCCAATTCAGCTTTAACAAAATAATACATTAAAACAGGATGACAATAATGAAAGACCAGGTTTGGCATTCAGTATTTACGCAAATTAAGAGTCCATTGATAAAACAAGAAGCTTTGTTTAATAAAACATTGTCTTTTAACCGGAATTGTCGTAAAAGAAAGCATTTAGAAGTTATGAATCATTGATCCAGCTCTAAGTTGTAGAGTTATAAATATCAAAGTGCATTGTGGGAATCTTTTCATGGATTTTTTTTCCGTTACTGTGCAGGCATCAACAAGACAAAATTGTGAACAGTTACTGACGATACCAGACCAGACGGACAACAGGTAATATTTGCAGACGATAGAATAACATGACTGAAACAAAAAGTAAAAGCAATAAAAAAAAATTATTGTAAAATGAAAATATTAAATACTGGACATGGCTAGCCATTTTGCGGCGACTTGAATGGATCCCCGTCTTGTCATACTAAACAGAGTAAACAACGGGAGAACAAATATAGAGAAGGAAAATATTAATTATAGCATGTTATTTCAATCAATGGCAAAACTTTACTGAATACACATGACTTTCGGATCATATTGGACATGTCATGTTTGTATGAAGTTTTGTAATGCTCCGTTCATTATGAAGTTATTCATTGTTATTCTCAGAGAGACGACATTATGGCAAGACCCAGCATTTGACTGGGGAGGATTTCGGGGTGTATGTTAAGCAATCGATAAGAATTGTAGTTCTTAATCGTGTAAAACGAAGCATCACAGCGTAGAAAGCCATTCAAATATCATTTTACTAAGTGAACTCTATCAAAAAGATACACCCATTTGAGGGAAAAATAAAGTTCTAATGATGGATTAAATTTTTCACCCAAAAGTCGATACATTTGTTTTATATAATTTGTCTATACTTCTGAAATGAGATATTATTTACACTATTTACATTGTTTGGATTATTGTCCTCATCTTTATTGCCATGTTTACAACTTTCGGCCGTTGTATGCTCCGACCTGCTTTAGGACACATGGCTCAGTGTAAATAGACATTTGTTAGTTCTAGTGATTTGACCCAAATAGTTGTGAGTTTGATACCGAGCTACAGCAGTAGCCCGGTATTGAATTAAGTTAAAGAGAAATAACTACATGGCTACCAGAAGTGGCATCGCACATGGAAATGAGAACGTTATACGCCAGTGATCGTAATAAAGGGTTTGGTTCGAAATTCCTAGCACCTGAAGAAGGCCATAGCATAAAACGAACGAAACGTCGTAAACATAGAAATAAAGATGAGAACAATAGTCCGAACAATGTAAATAATATTATTTTATGTAAGTACCTAACGTCTTTTGGTGCAGTGGATATCGACTCGGAACGACAAATCGGGGATCCGAGTTCGAATTCCAGTTGAATTCATTGCATTCACTTACGCGCAAATACCCTTGGGAAAGGTATTAATGCGTCTCTTCCTTCCAGTTATGGGTTAAATAACAGGACAGATTGGGTTCTAAAGCCTTGGCAGGCAACCAGTCTACCGCAGAAAGCAATGGCAACCTACTGCCCAGTCAGTCATGTCTCTTTAGAGACATGATCGCCCAAGCGTGTTTCACGTATGGCACTTAACTGACTGACCTAACGTCTTAAATAATAACAATAATATAAATAAATCCCGGAAAAAGATTCAATAATGCATTGAGATCGAAAAAGAAATTATATCTATATGTGATTTATTACGTATGAAGAATTGTTATATTCACCAAGATATTTGCTGTCAAGAGATCAGATCCTGAATCTAACTGAATCTTATATGACATCTACCTACTCACCGTTATTAACGCAACGCTCATTCAATAATGAATTTGAACACTCTCGGCTACTAGTGTGTACTTACATTGTGTATATAATACGCTAAAATTTGCCTTCCTCCACCGAGCACCCATAGCTTAGCGGTAGAATCGCCGACTGATGTTAATTCGCTCGGGCTAGTAGTAGCTAGTAGCAATCGGATGTCTAAACACACTGATGAGCTGTGATACAGCGAAACAGGAATGTCATCGGATGACTATAGTGATGATCCACGTATACTGTCTTAATATGTATAGGAAAGAATATTAAAAAGTTTTGAATTTACAAGTGTATTTTTGGACAGTATTTGTTTATTTTTATTATTGTATTTTATATTTCAGACCGCCCTCGGTTCTTCATCAGAAATTTGTTTCTGATGATATATATATATATACTACCGGCCATAATTATTAGGCCTCCCCAGTTTTAAAAAAAATGATGTATTTCATACTATATTTAGTGGATAATTCTAAATGAAAATAGAATGGTTCTTTTGTTATTATTACTTTGCAAAGACGAATTTGTCCGAATCACCATGAATTTTCTTCATTCTTTCATTGATGAAACTGCAATATAGGTAATTATTCGATATTTATAAATTTATTTGATGCATATGTTATTGTGCAATATTAACAAAAGAACCATTCTATTTTCATTTACAATTATTCAATTAGCAATAAATACTAAAAAATAGTATGAAATACATCATTTTTTTAAAAAAACTGGGGTGGCCTAATAATTATGGCCGGTAGTGTATATATATATATATATATATATATATATATATATATATGTATAATTTAAGGACATATTTGTTGGTACAAAATTTCATAACCGCCGTAAAAACAGAATTTTTAATTATCACTCATGATAGAAGTTAAAAAAACACAATTGAAAAACGAGATAGCTAACCAGTTTCGTACCTCCCTCAACAGAGCGAAATCGAGATTACTACAGAAATAATTATCCATAAGAGGAGAAATGGACAATATGTATGAAAAAAAAAAAATAATAAAAGAATAATGGGGGTCAATTTACGTCGAGGAGAAAAAATTGACGAGGCTTTTATTTCTAACATTATATCTAAGCTCTCTTATGGTCTTACTAAGAAATATTATCAATTATAGAGCAATACTATCAGTTTACTTTTTTTTTATTTTGATAGGATTCGTTTTCTTCCTTGTGTTGCACTGATTTATGAGCACAGTCGTTCCTGGTTTGCGACTCAACGTAAGAATAAGTTGCAGCATTTAATTTATAAAAAACAATTGGTTGTTTTGCTGATCCTAGTGTGGGCGTTGTGGTGCATTGAATATCGGCTCGGAACTAGAAGTCGGAGAGCCGAGTTCGAATTCCAGCCGAATTCATTGCATTCACTTACACGCAAATACCCTTGGGAAAGGTATTAATCCGTCTATTCCTTCCAGTTATGGGTTAAATAACAGGACAGACTGGGTTCTATAGCCTTGGTCAGTAACCAGTCTACCACAGAAAGCAATGGCAACCTACTGCGGGATAATCTTCTGCCCAGTCAGTCATGTCTCTTTCGAGACATGATCGCCCAAGCGTGTATCCCGTATGGCACTTAGCTGGCTGAGTGTGGGTCAAAATGTTTTGAATTTTTCTTCATCTCAGTTGTCCATGTCAGAGCTATCGATATTCTTATATGGATTTGATTTTTGTGTTCTCTCCCATAGCATATCAAGAAGAAATTTATTCAGAGTTTGAAATTTTGTTTGCCCAGTCTTCAGCCTGAATCTGTTAGCAAAGTTATGATCTTAAAGTGAAGTTAAATGACATTTCTTACGCAGGTACTCCTGTTTCCTTTAGTGAATCAAAGTGGAACAGAGTACAATATAAGGTTATTAGTCCACTTCGTCGTAATAAGTCTTTGGTAATTGTAAAACCTGTTAAAGGGTCAGGTGTTGTCATTCTTGATTATTAAGATTGTATAAACAAGACGATAACTATACTTGGGGATTCTTCCAAGTTTGTCCAGTTTGGCCCAATATACAAATTTGATTTTACAGTACTATTGGGGCCAAGTTCCAAAAAACACCCAATCAAATGGATTAAAATGGGAGATTACCCACTCAAATTTCTACTTTAATCGGACCCGCCGGTTCTATTTGTCCTCGTCTTTAACATTTACCTAAAACACATACGGATTGAGTTCCGCTGAGACCTATTTTATCCATGACTAGCAGTATAGCCCGGCGTTGCTCGGGTATAATGCAAGCTTTAAAACTAATCCATGATTCTGGAGCTCAGACTCTTTGGACGTTGGCACGAAAGACTAAAAAGCAATAGTTGTTTCCAGTTAAAGCGAAACCGTAGACTGAAAGAAAAATGAATGGATGTAAGTCAAATTTTGATTTCCTGGTATCGATATTAAATTTTCTGCACTATTGTAAGAACTGCAACCTTGAAACTTCTGAACATCGTTTCTTATGGCTTTGTCTATGAGTGTATCAAATTTGATTAAAATCGGACCACTCCTTCTATAACCCGATTTTTTCGATTATCGATTTTCAATATTTATCCGGGGTACCTCGCCACAAAACCTAGCTAAGAACATTCGCAGATGCTTATAGTACAACTGTGTAAATTTTCAAGAAAATCGGTTCAGCCGTTTCGGAGTCTATAGGTAACGGATACACACACACAGACACACACACAAAGTTCCATTTATAAATAAGTTTAGATTTAGATAGGGTCTTTGCGTTGTGGTGCAGTGGATATCGGGTTGGAAAGAGAAAACGGAGAGCCGAGTTCGAATTCCAGTTGAATTCCTTGCATTCACTTACGCGCAAACACCCTTGAGAAAGGTATTAATCCGTCTCTTCCCTCCAGTTATGGGTTAAATAGCAGGACAGATTGGGTTCTATAGCCTTGGTTCGCAACCAGTCTACCGCAGAAAGCAATGGCAACTTACTGCGGGATAATCATCTGCCCAGTCAGTCGTGTGTCTTTCGAGACGTGATCGCCCAAGCGTTCATCGCGTATGGCACTTTACTGACTGAGGATCTTCGCAAAATGTCGTGCTCAAATGGGTTACCACCTTATTACAGCCAATTTCACTAGAAACAAAGAAAAGAGTGCTGGATTGCTATGTGATGTCAGTTTTTCAATATGGCAGTGAATGTCTGGACAATATCGAAAATGAGGACAAAACTGGAAGCAGCGGAAATGTGGTTCAACAGAAGGATGCTGCGGATATCGTGGACTGAGCATGCAAGCAACGATTAGGTGTTGGAAAGAATGGCAACAAAAAGGCAATTAATACTGAGCATCATGAAGAGACAACTGAAGTTCCTGGGACATGCAATAAGGAAGGAGAGCCTGGAGAACCTGATACTGACTGGTCAGATAGAAGGAAAGAGAGACAGAGGAAGGCAGCAGATAACATATTTGCAGGGTCTGATCAGGTGGATGACGGAACGGGAGTTGCGAGGTGTAACAGGAGCAAACATACTAAGAGCCACAAGGGATAGGGAGACGTGGAGAACCATGATCTCCTACGTCCTGAAGGGACAGGGCACATAGAAGAAGAAGAAGTTAACACTTTCTGTATTAAAGGTTCTTTCAAGTTTTCCGACTCTATACAGCATAAACGGTCGACAGACAAATCTATGTGTTCCGATGTCATTTCTAGTCTCTTTACTTGTGTTCTTCTTGTTGAGACTATTGCTGTATGTGCTAATGTCCTATATTCTAGTCAGTTGTCAACTCCTGTTATTCCTGAGGAAATTTTCATCGAACTGATGAAATTTGCCATGATGTCGGTGAAATTTAGTTTTGATTTTGTCATGTACAAGCAAAATCGAAGGCGCTTCAATGCATTCCCCTGTAGGACCCATTTTAGAAAACATCTTTGTTGGATTCCATGAAGAGAATCTATTATCCAAATAGAATAAACCTGATGTTTACTTTCGTTATGTGGATGACACGTTTTGTCTCTTTAAGGAAGAGACTGAAACGGACCATTTTCTTTCGTTTCTCAATAATATGGATCCAGCATTAAATTTACACAAGAAAAGAAATTCTTCTCTTCACTTTCTTGATGTTTTGGTTAGCAGATCCGGTTCTGGTTTTCTTACTTCTGTTTACCGAAAACTGACATTTACTGGTTTGTATATCAGATCGAACTCTTTCTGTCTCATAAAACGTTGAATTAATTTAAGATCCTTACTTATAAGAGATTAACTGTAGATGTGCGTTGTGTCGCAGTGGATATCGGCTCGGAACGAGAAATCGGGTAGCCGAGTTCGAATTCCAGCTGAATTCATTGCTTTCACTTACGCGCAAATACCCTTGGGAAAGGTATTAATCCGTCTCTTCCCTCCAGTTATGGGTTAAATAACAGGACAGATTGGGTTCGATAGCATTGGCTGGCAACCAGTCTTCCGCAGAAAGCAATGCCAACCTACTGCGGATTAATCTTCTGCTCAGTCAGTCATGTCTCGAAAGAGACATGATCGCCCAAGCGTGTATCACGTATCAATTGTCAAATTAGGGCTCCATGTTTTGCATACGTGTGAGCCTCCTTTTCAGTTTTCCTGCGCACGCGTACAGTCATTCTAAGCTTTGCCGCCATTTTGTTTGCCTCGTCCATCACCCGCTCTGCGACCACAAAAGACACAAGCATCTCTCAGCCTCTTGCTTCGTCTGGGACCGTGTTCACCACATTTAAATTTTAATTTAACTTATAAGATTCCACTTTACAAATTCATGCTTAAATTTGAATCCAAATCAAATTAGATTATAAAAAAATAGCATCCCAGCATTATAATATCGTGAACAATGCAAGAACCAAAAATTCAAATCTAAAAACAATCAGTTCATAATCAGCACTTGATGATTGCATAGTGCATGAAAATCCGAGTCGTGCTATAGACGTAGCATTATATGCATATTTATTAATATATACTTTATCGGTCAGACATATTACATCACTGTTTTATTAACACCAGAAAAATAATTATATAGGTGCGCGTATATATACGATGGATAAATTCCCGCCATTTTATAATTTTTGATTATATTCATGTATTTTTATTTTGTCAACTGCACAGTGTAGTAGGGTCAGTTGGACAGCGCCTGTGATAAAAAGAGCACCATGACACAATTTACTTCGACAGGATTTTGAAAACGGCATGCTGTACTGCTTGGCATTCTCACTGGAAACTCCAATATGAACATTTCAGAGTGTTTGGGTGTCAATCTGAGGACAGTGAAGAGAATTCGGAAAGATATGGATGATATATCCAATCAACATCATTTGGGGTGATCACTAATGATGGCAATATTAAGCCTTCGTTCATCTCCCCACAGAGCCTCAGACTCAACAGTAAGGTCTACATCAAGTGCTTTGAAGAAGGTAGTGCAGCTCTGGGTCGAGAGTGCAGCTTTGTAACATCAAAGATAAACTGAAGTCGAAAATTGTGGCACCGTAAAAAAAAAAAAGGAGACCGTTACAGAAGATTCCGAAGTCGTCTGGAAGCCGCGGTTGAAGCCAATGGCGATTTTATTGAATAAATTTACTCTTTAGTATTTCAAGATATTCTTGTATTATTTTGGTGAATATATTTGTTAAAATATGATGTTAGTAACGTTATAAATGACGACAATTTATCCATCGCGCGTGTATATGAATAAGAAGAAAGAGGAAAACCTCATCTGATCCGACGCGTTTCGTCCTCTGAGGGACATTATCGAGGCAAATGTCGACTAGGAATAGTTTTTTCTCCTGTCTTTTTATTGATTTTGTTTCATCACACATACACACACACACACACACACACACACACACACACACACACACACACACGCACACACACACGAGCGCACACGCGCGCGCGCACACACACACACAAATTATAAATATGTCGGATTTAATCCATTTCGTCGACATGACGGTAAACAGCATCCGGCAGCAAGGCCTCTGATTGGGAGGTTGTGAGAAGCATGGAACCACTTCTTAATTGCGTTGTTCCCAAGTTCACTAACTCTGTTAGGGTTCCAGGTATGGGCAAATAGTCAACCCCCAAACTGGGGTCAAAACACTATGAAAGTATTAAAATACACTTTTATAGAAATATATACATAAAAATAGACTTTGTTGTATTATTCAGCACAATATCCGGGGTTAACCGGATATACACAAAACAGTACAATAGTTATAATGACGGACAAGACAGAATTTACAACACAGATCGCAATAGTCGCCGAAATAACCAGTCCGAATATTACTCGAATGACACGCAAATATTACGCCTTGAATGCTACCATTCTTCATCCGGTAAACCGCATCAGGCAGCAAGTCCTGAGATGTTGTGAGGAGCATGGAACCACCTCTTAATTGCTGTTGTTCCCGGGTCCACTCGGTGTGGTAGCACCTGTTAGGGCCCCAGATATGGGCAAATAGTTAACCCCCAAACTGAGGTCAAAACACTATGAAAGTATAAAAATAGACTTTTATAAACAAATGTACATTTTTGAAGTAAAAATATTAACAACAATACATTTTTGAAGGAAAACATATATTGCTATAATACGTTTTTGAAGGTAAAAAAATTATTACCAGCAATACAGTTTTTAATATAAAACTAAAGATATCTTCAGTTTTCTAAAAAATAAATTTATTAAGATCTGACTAAATCAATCTCACTATAACTGAACATTAACAAAATCCATTTAAACCCAATCTTTTTGGCATTAAATAACTCACAGAGGTTGATATACCGCTAAACAAAACTGAAACTCTACCATTCTGAATTTAAATAGACCATTTCAGGCAAGAGGTCATTCCATCACTGAGAGTACTGCATGGGTGTCAGCCACTCTACAACACTCTAACCGTAAGGGAAGACAATATACCAATGCAAAGAGAAATCTTCCCTGATATTCAGCATTTCAAATAGTAGTATTTACATAAGCTTGAAATCGGCTGGCTGACCGATCAGTATTATCAATGATATCTGTAACTATCACCTCTCAGAGATAGTCAAGAACATGTCGACTTAATTCGGAAATTCTTAGTTACTAACTGAAATATGCGTACTCTTAATTTTTCATCTGCCATCGACAGGTGTCCTTTTGATGTCAATATTTTTTCCTCATACAACCCGTGATGACGTGTGCATGTTCTTCATGACATCAGACTCGTTCAGAAATATTTAATCTGTCATCTGTATAGAACGTTTTCGAAAACCAACGATTAAAAATGGCTTCGATCGAAAAAGAGGCCTGAAGGTCTTAGCAACAGGAATACATCTTCCAAACTTGTGGCGCTACAAAATCACAAAGGAAGAATTGTACCAAATAATCGAAGCGACATCACTTGAAGACTTTCAGCAGTAGTAACAACTCAAATGGATAGCACTTGCAAGAAAAAATAATGACATATCCAAAATGTTGGTGTTCCCCACAACTTCAAGCAAAAGTTTAGGAAGGAAAACACCCATCAATATTGGAAATGCAATAAATTGAAAGATTTGAAATAATTATTTTCTTGGTAGATTGTTTTACTAAAAATTTTATAAAAGAGTCACACAGTCTGCTCGGTTATTAAATGCCGAATGTTTCTTTATTAGGAAATGGCGAATATTATTATTAGAGGTAAGGCGAACAGGTACTACACTTTGATCACTGTCCGGTAGCCAGAGAGTCAAGAAAAGATATCTCGACTGTTAGTAGATCGATTAATGAATGCCAAATGTTTTCTTCTAAGAGAAGAGCTAATATTACTATTAGAGGCAAGGTGAACAGATATTACACTTTCATCAGACTCAATAGCTAGAGTGTAAAAAAACGTGTAACGCAACTACTACTGGCAGGTCGATCAATGAATGCCGAATGTTTTCTTTTAAAAAACGGCTACTATTCCCATTTGCAAACGTAATGTAATATAATTTGATTTTCCCACGCCGAACTAATGAATCTTTTGTTTCTTTTTTTGTTTTTTTTTTTTTTTGGTAAATGCAGAATGTAAATGCATGCGTTGCCTTTTCTTTATGTCATTTTCGAAATCAATGGTATAAAGAGAACAGTCTTCCAGAGAGTCCAGTTTTATTCATGGCTTCAAATGCTCTTGGGAAAGTTGCAATTTCATAGATGTCATGTCGAATGAAACCACGAGATTCAGTCTTTCATGAGCAACAGTACATTTTTTTCAACTCCGAACATTTACTAAAGTTCACTCAATATAAGGCTTAAGAGGCACTTATGGTAGATGGTTACTGAATATAAGTAGAAGGACATGAAGATTATAAGGACCAGGAAGGTAGATAGATATTGACCCTCGACTTGAAGATGTTAACACTATTAACATTCATAAAAGTTCATAGTTTGTCTATGAAGGAGTGACGCTACAGCTGTAAAATCTTGCACGCATTGATGTCCACACAGAAGTTTGTTCCAGAGAGCAGCATTTCTTGGAGGGAAAATGTTGTCTGAGTGGAATTTCCTTCTTCATGAAAGAAATAAGAAGGAAACGTGGGGGATTCGATTCTGTGGATGTAAAATGTCGAGTCCTAGCTGAAGGTCTGCAATGGTAGAGCTAAAGAACGAAGCACATCTTAACATTTGCCATGGAAACAGTGATTAAACATAGATCATTTTGCGATGTTTTTTTTTATCATTTCACCCCAAGCAAGGCGGTACCGCCACTGATGTGCAGGGGGCTCCATAAAAGAATTAAAGTTTTAGACAGAGGGAGAGTGAAGACAACGACAAACCAGCTACAGAGGGTGAAAGAGAAAGGGCAAGAGAAGGATGTGAACACAGGAGTGAAGACAGTTACGAAGGTAGAGAGAAAGGATAAGAACAAGATACACGGGGTGATGTGGAAAGAGTTAAATGAATAAGAGATGGGAATTGACTTTGCATTTAAATTCTTGTCTGTGGGAAAGATCCTGTAAAAACAGAAATAAGTTATCACACGCAAGGCCGCGTAACTGACTTGGAATTCTATAAAATCTGGAAGGTAAGGATTGTCCAGCCCAGATATGGCAGCAATACTCCATATTTGTCCAACCTGACTTTTGTAAAGATGAAGCATTGGTAATTAATGTTTGTTAGCTGATCGTCGAGACGCTTTCCGAACTTGGACTTTACATTCTTCCGGGAGTGTATGACTATCTATCTCTTACTGACTCTCGAGCCGGTGTTTTGTATATATTTACCTGTAATATGTTTTTTCTACGCGTGTGCATATTAGACACAGATAGGCCGGTCACGTAAATATAACTTTCGCAAAAGGAAGAAATACTAACGAAACATAGAATTTTTTTTCGATTTTACCAAATTTTTGGTCACCGGATAATTTTGCGAAATTCAAAAATATCATGGCAACGATTTTTTCTTGATCTAACACCCTTCATTTTCTTTTTCTTTTTTTTTTTTGAGGGATACCTTAAGGTGTGAGGACAGATCAATAAATGGAAACAGTTCAGCAAACTGAATGATAACATTAATGATAGCTCCTGCTATTCACCTAGGTGTCCTTGACAAAAGCCAACGGAGAATCTGTAATGTGAACGATCCCGACTTGGCATCTCAAACTACATCCGAGGCCTCTGATCGGGAGATTGGAGGTTTTAATTGCTATTGTTCTCAGGTCCACCCTGACCTGGGGTAATAGCACTTGTGAGGTTCCCAGCTATGAGCAGATAGTGACCACTACCCCCAAACGAAAACAAAACACACGGCCACATGGCCCAGAGAATACAGACGTTGGTTAGTTCCTGACTTGACTTTTAAAGTTGTGAGTTCAATACTAAGTAACTTGCAAGGTTAGAGGGAGATAACACACGACTTCCAATCAAAGCTTTACGAAAGTAATGAGGACGACATACCCCAGTGACTGCAATAAAGGATTCGGTTCGAAATTCCTAGCACCTGAAGAAGGCCGGAGCGTACAACAGCCAAAACGTCGTACAAATGGCAACAAAGACGAGGACAATTGTCCTAATAATGTAAATACTGTAAAAACAAAAACCTATGAAAGTATAAAAATACATATTTATAGTAAAAATACCAGCAATTTCTTTTTATATTAAAAAAAAATCACCAATAATACATCAATCCACATGAAAGAATTCTTTCACTTTTTTTATAATCATATCGCCCCAAGCAAAGCATTTTACTGACACTTATTTGCAGGGGGTTATATAGGAGGAAAGTTATGTGAAAGAGTGACAGGTTATAGGAGATGTCAGGAAGTGAGTAAGAGAAGGATGAGAATACTGATGAGAGTGGAGTGAACGTAGAAAGGAGCATGAGAGTGAGGATGCAGGTTAGTGAGATAGGAGATGACTATTGACTTTACATTTAAACTATTGGAGATAGTAAATGGAAGGGAATTCCACGGGCGGGAAGTGCGAGAAAAGAAGCTGTTGGAGTAGAATTTGCGTTTACATTTTATTGGTTTTACAGTAAAAGAGTTGGACCTATTTGCTAAACTAGTTGCTCGAGTAAATTCATATATAGTGGGCACCAGTGAGCTAAGTTCATCGGAGCAGAAGCCGTGAAAGTATTTGTAGAAGAGACACAGGGAAGCCACATTGCGCCGGTGAGAAAGTGATTGTATCTGAGTTGTCAAGTCAGGATCAATCACATTACAGATTCTCCGTTGGATTTTTTTAAAGTGAATATCAGGGGCACCCGACCAGATATGTCAGCAGTATTTAATGCACGGGCGGATGGTAGATTTATATATGTGCAGGATTGTTTCAGACGGGAAAAACTTGCTGTCTCTACACAGAGAACCGACCGGATTTATCTATGGATTCCATACAGTCATTCCACTTGAGGTTTGTTGTGAGAGTTAACCCGAGGAATCACAGTGTTTTGCTTTCAGGGAGACTAGCCTGATGAGGGGAGTAGGAGCGATTGTCTGTGATGATTAATAGATAGCAGCTTCGTTTTGGAAGCATTAAAATTCACGAGCCATTTTTTACCCCGGTTCGTCGCAGATTGGAGGTCCTACTTGTGATCTTATTACATCGGGAAGATTGTTATTGTAGATAAGGAAAAGCATAGTACCTAGAATAGAGCCTTGAGGGACACCTGTGTTCGTATGATAGTATTGGGAGGCTTGTCCGTTCAATACTACCTTCATTGTGCGATTTGAAAGGAATGGCTGGATAAGGTCAAACAATTGCCCAGTTTACCATAGCCTCGCAGCTTGCGTAGTAGGCCAGCATGCCAGACTCTGTCAAACGCTTTGGAGATATCTAGTGCAACAGTTCGGTCTTCGCCGTTCTTATCGAGAGCCTGGTGTATGTACTCAATGATGGTCGTGAGCATATCAGCAGTAAACCTGTTTGATAATAATCTGTTTGATTTGATTTCTTTAAGACTGTACAGAGTTGTATTGTAAGTCTTCTGGGTTAATTATTACTGTTATTAATAAAGATATTAATTATTTTGAATTATTAATATAAATATTATAAAATATTTCCAATAATTTTTAAAGATTTTTAATCTGTTGTTGAATTAATTGCTAATATTAATAAAAACATAACAGCTTTATATAATACTACAACTAATAATAATAATAATAATAATAATCCCTTACTATTCTGCATATCATTAATAGCACTAACCAGTCAACTTAATAAGACAGAATGTGGTTATAAAATAGGCCAAAAGAAAATAAGCCATCTATTTTACATGGATGACTTAAAGTTATATGCTAAGAATGATAATGAGCTGGAAGGTTTTCTGCAAACTGTAAAATGCTTCAGCAAAGACATTGGAATTAAATTCAATTTGAATAAATGTGCTAAAGCTACAGTTTTACGTGGATCAATACAAGAAACATCCTCAATTAGATTAGACCCTGCTGTAACAATAAAAGAATTGAAACCAGAAGAAGCTTATAAATACCTAGATGTAAATGAGAGTGAAAACATTCACCATAAAAAAATGAAAGAAATAGTGCGTAAAGAGTACTATAGAAGGCTACGCATGATATTAAAAACTGAATTGAATTCTCAGAACAGAATTATGGCTATTAATAGCCTTGCAAGCCCAGTTGTCCAATATAGTTTCAACATCTTGAACTGGACTCTAAACGACACCAGGCGAATGGATTCTAAAACAAGAAAGCTTCTTTCTAAGCATAAGATGCATCATTCAAAGGCTGATGTAGACCGTCTATATATACCCCGTAAAGAAGGTGGAAGAGGTTTTATTCAGCTGGAATTGTCATACAAGACAACAACTATTGGCTTACTAACATACATAGAAACAACAAAGGATTGGATGATACAATTAGTAAGGCAACATGAAGAAAGAAAGAAAAAATATTCAATAATAAAAGAAGGCAGTAAATACAAACAAGATTTACATTTAGTAGATTCTGTAGAAAAGCAAAACAGAAGCCAAGAACCAATTATTTCGGCAAAAAATATGAAAATGAAAGCCAAAGATAAAGCTCTTGAACAGATGAAACCACGCTGGCAAGACAAACCTCTGCATGGCCAATATCCAGAACGTGCCAATAAATCCAATGTTGATAAAGTTAATACTCATCGATGGTTACGTGCATCTGGATTAAAGTCTGAAACTGAAGGCTTTATTCTTGCAGCACAAGACCAAAGTCTTTTCACTAGAAACTTTCAGGCAAATACTATGCATAATAATATGGATCCAAAATGCAGGTTTTGTGATAAACACCAAGAAACAATAGACCACCTAATCTCAGGCTGTTCTGTGCTTGCCCTAAATGAATATAAAAATCGCCACGCTAGAGTTGGGCAATATTTACATTGGACAATGTGCAAACACGATGGACAATCTGTAAACAAACACTGGTATGAACATCACCCAGCACCGGTTACAGAAATAGAAGATGTCACCATTCTATAGGATTACACCATCTACACACAGAAAAATTGAAGCAAATAGGCCAGACATTATTGTTAAGAATCAGAAAGAGAAAACTTGTCTCTTAATTGATATGGCTTGTCCAGCGGATTGTAACATAGCAACCAAGGAATTTGAAAAACTGTCAAAATATAAAGACCTGGAAATTGAAATAGAAAAAGATGTGGAAATTGAAAACAAGAGTTGTGCCAGTGATAGTAGGTGCGCTTGGAATGATAAAAGATGGAACAAAACAACACATTGAAAGAATCCCTGGAAACCCCAGCTTAAGAGATATACAAAAAATTGTCTTATTAAGTACAGCCCACACACTAAGGAAAACGTTATCTATGTAATGCTGGGGATGATAGGGAAGATAGAAAAACATGAAATGGGGCCATAACAACACGCCACGACCTGCCTTAGGTCTCCCCGCAGACATGGTTGGTAGTGAGACCAAAGCAGAAATCGAAATATGATGAAAAATGACATAATAATAATAATAATAATAATAATAATGTCTTATTAAGTACAGCCCACACACTAAGGAAAACTTTATCTATGTAATGCTAGGAATGATAGGGAAGATAGAAAAACATGAAATGGAGTCACAACAACACGCCACTACCTGCCTTAGGTCTCCCCGCAGACTTGGTTGGTAGTGAGACCAAAGCAGAAATCGAAATATGATGAAAAATGACATAATAATAAAAAGATGATGAAAATGAAGAAGAGGAAGAAGAAAGAGAAGAAGAAGATGCGGAATAATAATATGGAGAACTTTGTCTATGTAATGCTAGGGATGATAGGGGAGATAGAAAAAACATGAAATGGAGCCATAACGACACACCACGACCTGCCTTAGGTCTTCTCGCAGACTTGGTAGGTAGTGCGACCATAGCAGAAATCGAAATATGATGAAAAATGACATGATAATAATAATAATAAAGGAAGCATATAGCTGCAAATTGATGGGAACATCGTCCTCACTCTGAAGTTTAGAGAGCAGATGTTGGCATCCTTTGGGAATTTTTCTATCAAGCCACATCGAAAAATGCAAGCAAATCGTCTAGACATTATTATCAAAATCAGAAAAGAAAACGTTTACACAGCTTGTCACGAGCGTACCAAATCACAAAAACATATTCCCTGCATTTGCTTACGCACAAATATCCTTGGGAAAGGTATTAATCTGTCTCTTCTCTCCAGTTATGGGTTAAATAACAGGACAGATTGGGTTCTATAGCTTTGGTTGGCAACCAATCTAGCGCAGATAGAAATAGAAAAAATGTGACAGT